>JASANB010004803.1:0-30651 GCA_030248155.1 Sabatieria punctata
ACAGTGCCAGACGAGCGTAATGAACCTTTTGTTGTACCCTTTAAAGCGGTACACTACATACACTGTATCACCAATACACTGGAGAGTGAATGAGCAAACACAGACGAACTTAACCAAACCTGCGCTTTGAGATACGAGAGAAATTGTTGCGTTTTTTGTACTTGTGGTTTTTTGCCCGGTAATACGCAAATCGAAAAGCTGTAAATCTCCTTTTTACTTTTACCAGTGTATGCACAACTGCCACTTCAGTTTACGGCAGGTAATTTTGCAGTCCCGATTCAAATGGCTCGTTCTCACTTGCACAGCTCGTTTTCGATTAAAGAATCGATCGGTTTTTTAAATTTCGACAAAACGATTTGGTCGTGCATAGGCCATCAGACTGGTTCAAAACTGTTAGAAAAACAACAGAAAAGACCAAATTTGGCATGATAAAACAAAAAGGCAAACTTATTTCGCTCTTGTTCGCCATGAAACTGTTAGTTAGTTATGGTTGGTTAGTTTGTTTATCCGACACAATGGATTTTTTTTTGAAACAGCGGGCCAGAGGTAGGGCTGAGCCATTAGCGGGCTTTTTGGACATTTTGACGGAACTGGAGACTGTGCTACAACTAAAAATCTTACGTAGGTGGAAGGCCATTCCAAACATGAGTGACTCGGTTAGCAAAGAAGTTGGCAGTAAAAGTGTTTTTCATGTATGTTCAGATTTGTACGATAAGAATAATACCACAACACATCTGTTCATATTTCAAATTTAGCGCTTTTTGCTGCAGTACAAACTGCAACAATTTACACAAATATTTTTCGACACACAACACGTAGTAATACTGTCCTGCTATTCTCGTTCATACGGTGCCCACCCCACCCGGTCACTCGTGCTTCGTATATGTTCTCTAACTCTGGCTTGTGTGTACCTACTACATCATCGTGTTGATAACTTTCTTGGCAAGTGATTGTTGAGCTTCATCCAGTCTACTCACGTTCCTTTGAACTGCTCTGACGAGGTACCTACACTAACTACACTCTACAGCCTTTTTGCGGTAATTTTTTTGAGAACGTACCTACCACCTCTCTACTTTACCTACCTCACCTGCTAACTTGGACCTTGATTGATGAAAATAGAAGAACTGCCTATATAATTTATTTAATCAAACAGCTAGGTGTACCTGTTCTAGTCTTCCAGATATCTATTTACTCTACCAGTTACAGGTGAATGATGTTTTATGGTCTATAGCCTGTGTAGGGTAGGTTCTGGCATGTTTTAGAAATCTCCATTGTTAGCATAGCATGATCGCTTATAATACAACATGACTCATTCGATAAGAAAGAGAATTCTATTGCAGCAGTGCTTTAGAGACCATTCAGTTCGGCATCCCGAAGGCAATTTTACCTCAGTTCGATTTAGACTATCTGGAAAGCAACTGACTGCTTCATACTCCCTGTGAATGATTGGCGGCTTACGGAGGGGCAGTCATGTTCCTGTGCGTAGCTGTTAGGGCTCAAGGTCCTAATTTAAGTAATAATAAAAGGTATAATCCGATTTTTTGCTCGAAATTTTAAAAAAGTCGGATTTCTCCTTGAAATCGGCATTTTCAGTAAAACAGTCTGGTTAGTTTTCATGAAAAATGCGACAAAAAGATTTTCAAAGAAATTGTTGTCGAAAACTCAAATTTTTAATGAAAAATTGGACCTTCAGTGCGTTGTTGCGTATTTACCACTATGCGTAATGCTAAATTCACTTTGTATGATTGATATGAAAAATTTTGTCTCAAGTTCCACATTAAAACAAAGTAGCAACCTACATGCTGTTGTTTTCGGCAGTAACTGTAGCTTGAAGTGTACATGGACGAAAAAATTGGTTCAGAGGGTCAAAATGCGGAAATTTGAGGGTGGGCCTATCGATTTGGTGCGGTCGCGGCCGTTTTGCTGCCTGGTTTCCATCAGACATGGGCAAAGGGGGGCTGAGGGGATTTACCTCCGGCGCTCTGACCTACCCCTCAGGGCGCCGCTACCACCCTCAGGAATTTTTAGGAAGAATTTTGGAAAGAAAATTACGATAAGTATACCTAGATTAGGTGCAAATGAGCTCAGAATAGCTTATCTTAACCTATTTAAGCGAAAAATAAGCCTAAAAACCTTGATTTTAGTAAAACATCGGACTGTTTGACTTACCATCCCCTCAACCCCCATCACCTTTTTTTGTTTTTTGCTTGTTTTTAGCTCTAAAACGCTATTTGGCAGCTTAAAATAGCGATTTTTAGCCCTCTTACTGAGAAAAACGTGCTAAATCGCATTTCCAGGCGTTTTCGAGCTTTTTGAAATTTTCGCCCTCCCCTGGGCGAAACCCCCCTCGGCTTCCCACCTAACGGAAACCCAGGAACGCCTACCTCCCGCCGGCCCAGACTTGTTGCATGTAAGTGGTTCTTGAAAGAAAATTCTGCTTAAAGAGGGGGCCTTCTTACCGCCTACGATCACACTCATGTTCCATTTCGCGACCCTGTGATTCGTCATTTCCTACTTTGTCCTTTCTTTTACTGCTAGCCAGTACTCCTAGCCATGCTGCTGGATGCCGGTCGCTAAGAAAGCGCCCGACGTGTTGACGTCATGATGCTGTCAGCTCCCGACGGCCGCTTGGTGCGCCCCGGTCTGCGAGAGGGCGCCAGGCATAGTTGGTCTCTCAGACAGCTTCTGATGTCATTGATATCTTTCTCCAACGCGGCAGGCTTTGTGGAGCTGCTTTCGGTGCAACGGTACATCCAGTCGGTTCCCATTTTACCTACTCATCACCAGCTTTCGGTGGCCTGGGTGGAGCTTTGTGCCGACGACCAACTGTTTGCGGCAAGGAACAAGAAATGTAGCTGCCAGTTAGAGAACTATGCTACGTAGTGTTGACATCGCCTGATCCAATGTTTCTTTGTGAACATTAAATAGACGTTCTGCCTATTGCCATCTGTTACGCGTTCGTGTAAACAACTAGTCGAAATGAAATAGGTTTCAGATCAGATGAACAGTGTGAAATTGAGCTCACTACACTAAAAATCTGAGAGAATGCAGTTTATATGAATAAGATAACTCTTTTTTCTGCTGCATATGCTGACAAGCCGTTTGCTAAGTGTTGATGCATTCGCTTGCGGTTTAAGGTTTTGACTGACTTGCTCAAGATTTGAATTGAATGCATATATGGACTAGCTGGAGGCCTACCACTTGCCCGCTTAGGTCTTTTCTGACCTTCAGGCACCGCCAGGCGCAAGTATTGGCGAGCAAAATCAGCCTATCCCCTGGCAAGCTAGTCCCGTTGATTTTTCCAGGCCCATGTATGATTGAAACCGATATTTTACGTGTTTGGTGACGCTGAATTGGTGGAGAATATGCCAAAAATAATGTTTGCCTTCGTCTGCTATATCGGCCAGTCTTCTTACCCAGACGTTTAAGAAATTGTTTGCTTAGGACGTGGTTTCGTTTCTGTTTGATATAAACTGTGACCAGCAAACATGAGCTCTCGAAACTCCATTACGTGACTTGTGCAATGTTTCAGGTGTGATAGTTGAAACGGCCAAATTTTATTGGCAGTGGGCCCTCTGAATTGATGGTTCTCTCGCACAAACAACGAGAGGAGCTGTAAGTTGATTGGCTTTCTGCTGCCGTCTCCATATTACTTTATGCAATAGCGCAACCCGGCTCAAGTGTTGCACTGCACTTAGTTTGTCCACTCGCTGACCGGACCGGACTGATTCACAACTCCTTGCGATGACAGCATTCCTAGGCGCGTGCACGCTGTTTGACTAGGATTGACAGAGTACGCATCTGCAAATAGAGATTGACCTTACCTTACCCCTCGCGGTTCTTGTCGGCTAACGTCTGTCCGAGGTTCGAGTGGAATTAAAGAAGTCAGCCGTTGCTTGCCGGTTCAGCTGCAACTCGATGAGATACTGAGTTTTCACGGGTCAGGGAGGTCAGGAAAAAGTCAGGAAATTTGAAAATGATCTGGGAAAACAAGGAAAAGTCGTGTCTGGTCAGGGGAAACTAAGAAGTTTATGTACTAGTAAATGTAACTGCACAACACGGACACGCAATAAGAATACCGTAGGACAGTGACCAAACAATCATACTTCTTTCACTACCAGCTGTAAATGCAAAGAAATCACGAAATTAACATTTACTAAATTTTTGTGAGTTTTCTTTTTGAAGAGTCACTTGGAATTTTACTATTTCAGTGAGGAAAAGTCCGGGAATTTGGAAATCCCTGATTCGAGGGAACTCTGAATAAGTTGGAACGTTAGTGTACAAAAATTAGAATAACTGTGCCTGTGCCATTGTTTGTGCTTGGCCGAAGCCGAATGTTGAGGTTTCTGCGTAGAGAGCCGTGGTGAGGCTTTGATGTAGGAGTGCCGTGGAAAGCAGGGTTCCTTTTATTATGCATGAACTTGGAATGCATTTAGCCGTCAATCGATCAGAGTGGCACCTATCCGGTGTCGAATTGTGTGGGCAGTTTTTGTGACGTGTTTGCTCAGTGGATCGACCGAACCCGATGGGCTGATTCGTCGCAGATTATATTAGCTTATTAGGTCAGCAGCCGCTTCTTCTCCATCGCCGCCGCCGCCGCCGCTGCTGGTCCGTCTGTCGTCAGCCATTTCGCTCTTATTGATTGCTCTGCGTTCGTTCTGGTTTGGACGACGTCCTTACTTCTGTGGGCCGACTGGGGTCGGTCTGCTTGATTGGTCTCGCATTGCATTCCGATTATTAGATTGAAACACAGCATTTTTTGCTCGCTTTTTATCGCACAACACTGGCGGGGGCGTTGTTATTACACTGAAAAGTCGGCATCTGTGCAATAGGACTGCTTTTAGCAACCGAGCAATCGCCGACTACTTCCAGTCGTGCGGCTACGTCGAGTCGCTGGACGCGTTTCGCAGGGAGGCGTCTGTGGTAAGTTACTTTCTCTATCTCCAACAGCCAAGTAATTACGTGCAAACTACAAACTTAGCCAAGCTTAATCTATGCCATTCAGTGGATAGAAATGGCCACAAGTCTGCTGTTATTTGGTACTAGTATGTCTAGTTTGATTGGGTTAAGAGACAAATTCTGTTGTCAGGGATTTCTCGTCGTGCACGCTACCAACATATCTGTTACTAGCCATATATAGGCATCACTTGCTTCTACTTGCAATCATTGGCGTACCCAGGGGCAGACATGGGCTAGCACGGGAGGGAACATTTCGCGATTTTTGGCTAAAATCAAGGTTTTTTGGCTTATTTTTGGTTAAAATAAGCTAAAATAATATTCTAGCTCATTTGCACCTGATCCAGGCATATTTTTATCATAATTTTCTACTTACAAAATTCTTGGCGAAAAATTCCTGAGAGGGGGTAGGGGGGGGAGGGGGGGGGGGGAGAGGGCGGGGGAGCCCCCCCCCCCCCCCTGCCCATGTCTGCCCAGGGGTGTAGGGTGTGTACATCCCCTTTGCGGTGGAGGTAGGGACAAAAATTAGGCAAAAATAAGAGAAATGAATTCATTATGTACTAAAACTGTCTATTTTATGCTCAGAATACCTTTTAAATGTGTTTTCGAAGGCTACTGTTGCCCAATCAGGCCACTTTAAACTACTAAAACTTGTAATTTTAGTCAATTTTAAGCTCAGAATGCTTTTTAAACACGTTTTTGAAGGCTAATTTTGCGAAATTTTGTCGCCCTTGTTGGGCAGCGGCCCAACCAGGCAAGTTCAAAATTTTACACCCCCTTTGCAAAATCCTGGGTGCGCCACTGCTTGAAATGCGTGACAAGAAATTTCTGGTGAGAAATTAAGCTGTATTACGATTTCTGTCAAAACACAGTGAGATGAGTTTGTTTCGTTGGTTTTAGCCATCAGACGAATCGGACAAGAAGTACACGGGTCTGCTGGAGAAAAAATGGACTTCTGTGATTCGCCTGCAGAAGAAGGTGATGGATCTGGAGTCGAAGTTAGCAGAGGCAGAGAAAGAGTACATTCACGGCGCCCCCACACGGGACAAGCGCTCACCCTCCGAGTGGATCCCTCGGCCGCCCGAGAAGTACCCGCTCAGCGGACACAGAGCACCGGTGACCAGGGTTATCTTCCACCCGGTCTACAGTCTCATTGCGTCCTCTAGCGAAGACGCCTCTATTAAGGTTGCTGCTGTCAGAGTGTAACTTGGAGGAGAGCTGTTCTTTCTAGATTTGGGACTTCGAGACGGGTGATTTCGAACGAACACTAAAAGGACACACGGACTCTGTACAGGATATCGCTTTCGACCAGACGGGAAAGCTGTTAGGTATGCGTTCTGCTCTGCGGTGTGGCTGCGACAGTGAGAGCGTTCGAATTGCAGCGTCATGTTCAGCAGACATGACAGTGAAGCTGTGGGATTTCACCGGCACCTACGAATGTCTGCGCACGTTGCATGGTCACGACCACAATGTCTCCAGTGTCACTTTCGTGCCTACCGGCGACTTCCTGGTCAGCGCGTCTCGCGACAGAATGATTAAAATGTGGGAGGTGGCCACCGGTTATTGCGTCAAAACATTCTCCGGTCATCGCGAATGGGTGCGCATGGTCCGTGTTTACACTGATGGCTCCTTGCTAGCTTCTTGCTCCAACGACCAGGTACACACTCTTTGCACGTTGCTTACAAAAATTGTACTTGCATACATGTAGAAATCACCAGACAAGCGATTGGGTTCCCCTCTGAGTTTTCAGAAAGTAAATATTTTTGAGCTAATTAAATTGTTCATGTTCGGGGAATTTCAGACACTATTCTTGCTTAAAAATCGACTGTGAGACAGCCATTTTTAGCCTAAGTGGACCATGAGAAGTAGAGGGATATGACTTGGTGAGAAGGGGTAAAAGTCTGAGACTAATTTAGCAGTGTTTCGGCCAGACCAGATTTATCGTTTTTGAACAATTTTTATTAAAATTCCGATAATAGCGATTTTAATCCCGGAGCCTTCCCCTTAAATTTTGCTTCGACCCCTCGATGCCAGTTCTCTTGGATATTAGTCATACAAGGGTCGGAAAAATCCGGTGGGGTATGTGGTTTCTCGGCGGAGAGGTGAGAGCGTACAAAATAGCTTTGCAAAGGTCACCAAAATTTTGGAAGGACCGGCAAGGGTTTATGGGCCCCCGAGGGGGTTGACCGAAATTTTCTGTTTTCCTCAAAAAAGGTCGCCATATTTTTCCCAAAAAAGGGGCGCCAAAATTTTCGGGGAGGGGATAAACCCGCTCACCCTGTATGGTATATTAGCTACTTTACCTTACCTGTTAGTTACAATTAGCTTCAGTCGTTTGTATACGTGACTCACTTTTATGTGCATGCATGTTAGTAGTGCTGGTGATTGTTTGCAGACAGTGCGTGTGTGGGTGGTGGCTACGAAGGAGTGCAAAGCAGAATTGCGTGAACACGATCACGTTGTCGAGTGCATCTGTTGGGCACCCGATTCGGCCTTGCCGGCGGTCAATGAAGCAGCCAACGATGGCAGTGGCCAGCAGAATCGAACCGGACCCATTTTGGTGTCGGGATCGAGAGACAAGACCATCAAGTTCTGGGACGTCTCTGTCGGGTTGTGTCTCTTTACACTGGTTAGTGCGTGTTTCCTTTCAGTAACCCTCTTAACTTTAACGGTTTGGTGCGTATTTGTAAACGAGCAGAGGAAATTTACCTCTGTAAAATGGTTTATTCTGCTACAGTACAGTGGTATATTTTGTGCAGACGGGCCACGACAACTGGGTACGTGGTCTGCGTTTCCACCCCGGAGGCAAGTATTTGGTGTCGGCGTCGGATGACAAAACGCTCAGAGTGTGGAACATCGCTAACAAACGCTACCAAAAGACTATCGATGCTCACCAACATTTCGTCACCGCTGTCGGTCAGTTCCTTCCCTCTCTCTCTCTCTGTGTAAACTGCGCTCTTTATCCCACTCAATTGGTTTGTTCTAAAATTTATTTAACTGTATTCCACTATTTCGGTGATTCAATGACCAATTGCACCACACAGCACTAAGGAAGCAGTGAAGATTTCGATGTACCCGGCCAATTTTTCTTATGGCTTTCTAAAAGTTTTCGCAGTGGCCGCTTTGATGTTTTGATTAATTTTTTAGCAAACTGGTTGCAGGTAATTTTAGGAATAATATGTATCTTTCTAGCAGCCCTGTTTATTGAACGCAAAGATAAGAAGAAATCGGTTTAGATTTTCACCCGACAGCCCCTTACGTGGTCTCTAGTAGCGTAGACCAGACGGTCAAAGTGTGGGAGTGTCGCTAGGCTGTCAGCTTCCTTCCTGATCTGAATTCTACGGCGGGCCTCATCATAGTAATGCTTGTGATCGGCAGTGCTACGCCATTTCTGCTTACCTTGGCAAGCAAGGTGGCGTGGCGATCACAGCCTCAGAACGTACCATTTATGCTCTGTACATCTGTTCTCCGCTATGAGTGGTAGGGCTGCAATTAATTGTGTTGTGGCAAGTTGGTACAGTCCATTGTTCGTGTGATCGCTTGTGACACACTCACTACCTTGTGTTGCTGAATACTTATCTCAGTGAAACAACAGCTTTTTATAACTGAGTCAACCGAACTGTCGCGCCGACAGTCTTTTCCCACTGGTTGGTCTGTATTTGTTTACCTTGGTCGGCTACTTCAAACCCCGAGACTCAGTTCGGTTGTGACTCATTAATGTACTACGCGCAGTAAGGTGGGATTGCCGGAGTCACTGATAGCCAATATTTTCGGAGATTTTAAAATCTCCAAAGTCCTCGATATCAGGATTATTTCAGAAAAGTGTGAAACCCAGACAACTATCGGTTTTTGGTGATTACAAAAAATTCCAAACCGCAAAATGCGTCAGGTTTTTTAGCGATCGGGCGTATGCAAAGATGAAGGTTAATTTTCAAGCTGGCTGTCTATTTTATCCTAATATATGGTCGGTCAGGGTGATTACATTTGGTTATGCCATTTGCATGTTTTGCTTATACGGTTGTTTCACTGCGATATTACTATAATTACTAAATTCTATGGTTACTGTATGCATGGATATCAAGTTAACTGCTTTTGTTGGCACCGTATAGCAATGCTGAAACTGTATTGTTGCGTTTAAATGTTTCTTGTAGGTGTGATGATTAGTTTTACTTTGGCGCGAGGTGGTTTCAGGCGTCTGCGTTGTGCTCTGTGGTTGCTTTGTTTGTGTTCTCAAAGGCACGCCCAGATGCAGTTTAGGTGTCTGTTGATTCGCATTATCTTTGCCTCTATCAAAATCTATCTTATCTATCTGTAATGCAGACCCGGTATTATACGCAAATTCGCTTAATTTAAGCCCTTAATTGATTTGATGAATAGCTGAGGAAAGTAAACCTGCTTGACAGTTACTCCTGTGTCGGTTACAAAAGTTGCCATGGTTTTTCTTCCAGTTATTAACGTTTTGTCGATATTGTGTAGTCGGGTTGAAGTAAATGTTGCAACCTGTTTATTCGATTGTTTATTACTTGGTTCGGTCTGTATCCTCTTGACTGTTGCATATCTTTCCGTCGATAACAGCTTTATGAAACCGTTTTTGGTATCTGATTTTCAGCCTTGCGCATGGCAACCGTTGCCAGTAGACGACTGCTTCTCGGTCGAGTAGTGAAACTGAGTACAGTCGGTTTGCAAGAGCAGACCTGCGCACAGGTGCGAATCAAGCGCAATGAATTTGACAGTCATCTGAACATGTTTTTCGGCCGTTCCACTGACTTCTGGGCTCTGGACGCGTCTGGAAAAGTGAAGTTAGGCGACGTTGTTCTTGTTCGAGAAATGAGTGTCCCTCTTACTCGTGCAGTCACTCACGAAATCGAGAAAACCGTATTCAACCATGGATTTGTGGTTGACCCTGTCACGAAACGGCGCGTCATTAACGAGACGTTTGAGGATAAGATGCAGTCAAAAAATAAGCTGGTCGCTGAATTGTTGAAGAAAGGACGCGAACAAGCCACGTTCAATTCAATCGAACAAGCGATGATTGAGCAAGAAGAGTCGGCTGCTGACGACGAGAGCATTTCTAATCCGTGACTCTTGATTGTGTATCTACCGGCAATAAACTTCGTAACTGGTTCATTGGTATGTTTTGCACCACGGTCTAATCCTCTGTGATTATTACCTCAGTGTTGACTTGTTTTTGTACAAGCGAGGTATTCTTCGTTCGTAGAGTTCCTTCTGCGGTTGCTATGGCCGACTCTAAGCCACGCGAAGTAATGTTGTCTTCGATGGTGCAAGAGCGAATGGAGGAGATCAGTGAATTGCTGTCCGTGGTCGACAACCATCAACTGCCGTCGGGTGAAGTTTGCCAGGGTCCACGTACGTTCGTTCAACGGCTACCGCGTCATATGCGCCGTCGTGCCATGTCTCACTGCATCAAGAGACTGCCCACTGCACACCGTCAGTTTGCCCAAAAGATGTTGCAGACGACACACAGGAAGAAACCACCGAGCAGATTTCACCGGCGGCGCCCAAGGAACTTGTTAAATGTAATGTAACTACGTTTTTCTTTCTGTTGTTTTGTAGAACGCAGGTATGTTCGTATATTTCTCGTTTCTGCCGGTCTTTCTTTCGACCGATACTTTTTATAGAGAGATGTTTCGGAAGAATACAGCTGAAATTCTTTAGGCATACGTTCGACGACAGCGGAAGTACGCCTGGCTGGAAACTCACATTTGGCACGCCAAACGCTTTCACATGGAACAGTTGTGGGGCTACAAAATAGCGCTCAGATCATGTCAGCGTTCGTTTCGAGCCAGCTACCGCGATTCTGTCAAGCACTGTACTGTTCAGGATATTTCTTACTTCAGTGTTGTGCAACTTTCCGGTCCTCTCGATGTGCTTTTGACCGGTTTGGCCAGCCTCTGCAGACAGCAGCTGGGACCGACCTTTGCCTACAAAATGGCTCTCGATGGCAGACTGCAAGTGGAAGTACGTGGGTGGCTTCGTGTTCTACTTACTTAGAATGGCAACTGTTGCAGGTGGTTGTTTATGAACCGGACTCTTACCCAGTCAATTGCATTGGACCTGTCTGCTTTGTGTGGAAGCCGAATACAGACACTACAAGCGCACGTACACTCTGGATCACTGTCCATCCTTCAATTCTCGACAGACTTGTTTCTGCGCTGACAAGAGTGTTTGTGTTGGACTCTGAGACACCGACCGAGCAGAAAAATTTGCCACACTTTGAATCATTCGGCCAGTGGCAGCTCGGAAAGTTGCAAGCAGACAAGACAGCCAGTTGCAATTTGGAAGGAGTGTGCATGACAGTTCTTAGAGACGGACTCGGCAGATTTCGACTTACGGGTCCCTTGTCCTCTACCATTCTTGCAAATGTCTGTCACTCGCTTCAAGCTTCCGATCTTGACCATTTGCCAGCTTTCTGGAAAGTATTCGCCCAAAGTGACAAGCTGCAAGAAGTACTAGTGAAAGTTTTCTTTGTTTTACGGGAACAATTTTCAGATGATATTAAAGTCGGGCACTCAACGCCTTATATGGAACTGTCGCCATAATTGTATCCATTAGCGTAATGATCTACATGTAGCAGGATATCAATCGAAAGGGAGGAGATCTGTGGTGAGGGGTGGGGTTTCCGTCAGTAGAGGTCCAAAATTTCAAAAATGTCAATGCGTTTTTAGCACGTTTTATTCAAGAAGGAGGCTAGAAATCGCTATTTTAAACAGTCGAATACTGTTTAAGAGCTAAAAACAAGCACAAAATGTCAAAAAGGGCTTCTAGAAAAGTAACACCGATGTCTCTTAAATATCAGCAATGGACACGCAAAATTCGGTTATCAAAGGCTTTTATTGGCATTTTACTTAGTGATTTTTGAGCCAGTTTGTTAGTACTGGAGCTGCCACTTGTGCTTGTATTTTTGGGTCGTGAGGTGAGGTGAGTTTGGCCTTTCTAGTTGGTGAGAGTAATACCCAAGGCCCACTTAGTACATTATGAGTTGGGGTGTGTGACCTGCAAGTCGTCTCGGGGCTCGGGTGTCCCAAAAAGTCCAAAAAATCGCCTATTTGCTTCAAAAATATTTAAGAAGCGAAAAACTTTTCGGCGAAGGAGATCTGGCCGGCCGAGGGGAAAGCGTATATCCCAGGCCCCCGCCCATGTATGCTCTCGTGTTTCTGTGCTTTAGTACCTACCTTCTACGTCTTTATTAAATGGTGTTCCAGGTACTGAAAACGCAGTCAGATCAGTGGCGAACGATAACCAGCTCAGTTCCTGCTCAGCTGCCCAACGGTACCGTCTTTTCGTTTCTAGTGGGCGATCCCCGGTTGAGCAAGGCAACAAAAAAACAGCTGCCTGTACACGCCACTATTGTCGGCCAGCATTCTTTGGAACAACGTGCTCAGCTGCCCGGCTTAATTTGGAACGCCGACTTGCGAGAGAAAGTGTTGGAGAGGAGACTGTCGGACTGTGAATTCTATAAGACGAAGAAGTCTGACAGTGTCATCCCTGCATTGTTGATCAGTCGAAGCACCGCAGTTGCCGCAGCTGTTGCCGATGGTCTTGGGAGTGGCTGGGATCTGGTTTTCCCGGCTGGTTGGGCCAAAAGCTTTTGGATTTCTCTGCAGTACCAAACAGCTCGCGCAGTGGCCCTCCAGGACGCTCGTGCATTGTGTGTGGAAGCCGGAAAAGCCTCCTTTCCTGAGGATTGGCCTGACACTGCTGCAGGTGTGCAGTACTGCAAAGAACAGACGTCAGACTTGAAGGCCAGCTGGGAGAGACGCCCTCACAACCGTCGACCGGAGTACTGGGCGCGCTACAGAATCAAGTTCCCATTCGAGTTCGCCTGGCAGGAACTTGTGACTGGTTGGTCAGAGGCAGAGCAGAATAGCTTCTACGTGTTGCGAGAGCGCAAAAGTTTACGATTGTTGCGAGAGTGTTTGCAGAACCAACGGCCTTTCCCAGAAACTCTCAAAGATCAGACGAATGCGTTGGTAGCAGTGCGATTGGTGCCTGTCGATCGTGGCTGTCCGAAGCGGTTCGCTCTGATCTGCTTGCCTAATGAGCAGGACCTTCAGAATGCTGCTTCTGGCGCTGCTCTCACAGAGTCGGTTTGCATGTCTTTCACTCAGTCCGAACCGGAGCGGAAGAAGGCAAAGCTAGAGCAATTCATTTCGCTCGAGCGCCAAGATGAGAAAGTGGAGCTGGAATCGCTGTTTCCTGATTGTCAGAAAGCGAAAGAAGAAGCCAGAAAGCAAAGAAAAAAGGATAAGCGCAAAAGAAGCAAACGCAAGTGTCAGACAGAGACATCGCCTCCGGCGGAAGAAATTCCGAACGTGCGCTTTAGCTGCAGTCGCCAAGTGATTGGCTTTGTGGTTCGAGGCGATTTCGCGTTCGGTCAAGGCGCCGGTCGGGCGGTCGGGTACTGCGCGTTGGAGGCGGTGGCACGTGTGAGCGGACGACCGTTGAAAGTGCTGTTTAGGAATACCGGTTCTGCGCGATACAGAATAGCGCGGCTGGAGGTGTTGTTGAGCTAACACGTCTAATGGCCAATAAAAATGCGTTTCTTTCAAGGCTGCTGCTCTTACGGAATAATCACGTATGGTCACACCTGACCGGCTTTGCACTGGAGCTGCGCTGCATAAATGAAAGCAGCCTAGCCTTTCTGAGAGAGCTCCTTCTGTCTCTAATGATTATCGGACGGCCTGATACCCGTTTGACACTAGGCATTTCTTTGAGCCAATATTGATTCTGATTCTTAACTTTTCGCCCTGATTATGGCCGTTCTGCTGTTGAGTCTGCTGCACGGTGCTCTCTTTGCATTTCTGTGCATTTCGTGTAAGTTTCTCAGCCGGCTGGCAGCCGTTCATTAACTGAGGTGTTGCTGTGTGTCGATATCTTAAGCATATGTAGCTGACGTAGAGTAGATGTACGAACGTATTGTTTATATGACTGACGCTCAACCGCAGCTTTTCAAGTCTTCTTTTCTGACACTTTTCAGAGAATTTACTGAATAGCTTTTTGGAAAATCGGGACTGAGGGAAATCTGCTGGTTCACACCGTCCTGCAGCCACAACCCGCAAAATTAGCTTACCGGTTCTTTCCAATTATAGCGTTTTCGACAGTATGTCTGACAGCGTATGCATTACGGACTCTAGGACTACTGTACGTATTTATAATACAATACACACCCGTAAGAATAGTAGTCGTACATATGCGTTCACAACTTATTCTAACCAAACGGAAGGGCGAAAGCCTTCTATGCATCTGTGTCAAAACAACCCTTGCAGCTAGCGTAGGTATGTGTAAATTGAATGAAAGGTGAAAAAGTAAGGCATGTGCAATTGCGTAGCTGGGAATCGAACCCAGCACCTTTGGATTGCCGGTTAAAGTAAGTCACTGGTGCAATCCTTTATAACTGAGTGCACTTTTAGCATTGGTTACTGCTTCACCGACTGAGATGCCAGTCTTGACGGGTGAGTCAATTTTTATCTTTATACTTCCGATCTGATGTGCTGCCCCCACGACGCTAAATAAAGTCGTGGAGCTAAGCAAACAGCTAAAAACGCACTGACTATTTATTCTTGATGTAAAATGCGAAGTTGACGTTGTCGATCGTTTAGCTCATGGGTTTCTTATTTACTGCTTCGGCAATTTTGATAATTGCGGAGCTGTGCGTTGCTGAACTGAATGACTACCCGATAAATATTGGTGCAGTTCAGTTAGAGCTATGTTCTATGCAAATCTGCTGTCTATTTTAGATTCGGCTTGCTCACCCAATACCAATCTGACTGGAAATAACTGTACCTGCACCTCTGCAAACCTAACTATCTCCGAGTGCTGTGGTATGCCATTACGGTGTTTGGGGGTTTACCGCGGTCTATGTCCTTTTTGTTTGCTAAGCCTACTCCAAGCCTGTACATCCATCTACGTAGGTATGCACAGGGTGTGCCAAAAATAAATTTACTTCATCAATTGGAGTTTTTCGTCTGAGATTTAAATTAACTATCGTGAAATTGCATACCACGTACAACATCTGTTCACACAATCGCAAACACATTCGTAAAACCCACCAACACAGTGGTTCAGCTAAAAATAGTCGTTGCATCCTTGTATTCGTGACTTCTGATTGTCTAGATCCTTGCCGTAATTTCACATGCCCGACCAACAGCACATGCTTTGCAACATTAAACTGTTCGGCTAGCTGCAACTGCCTTGACGGAGTTTACACAAACGACACTTGTTTTGGTTTGTCGCTGGTCTAATCTAATTTGGGAGCTCTAAGTAGTAGTCTTACACAGATATCTGTGAGACGGAGCCTTGCGCCAACGGATCGTGTGTCACTGCAGACCACAAAACCTTTCACTGTGACTGTGACTATGGTTTCTATTCACTCAACCTAACTTACTGTAAAGGTTAGCGCCGCTTCGTTTTGTTTTGACGCACCGCTTTGTCAAAAAAGCTTAATACAGGCTATTGTGAACCGAATCCCTGTGCAAACGGTGGGCTGTGTACTGCTCTGAATGATTCCTATGTATGTAACTGTACGGCCGGGTTCACGGGGGATCGATGCCTGAACGGTTTGTGCAACTGTTTTACATTATATCGCTATTCCTATGTATATTCCTTGTTTTTAGACGTGAATGAGTGCGAACTTGGTGAAAAGCCGACTCGTTGTCCGGCTGGTTCGCTTTTTCGCTGTGTAAACACAGTAGGCGATTACCAGTGTTCGTGTCCGTTTGGTTACCTCGACACAAGCACCGGCTGTACATTGGGTAAGTTTGTAGAGAGCAGTCCAAACAATTCTCAAAGAGGTATGGACGGGCAGCACAAATAGTTTGTGTTTCAGCCAAGTATCCTTTCGAACTTAACATCACTTTCTTGAGTCTGACGTTTTCGAAGAATTTGAGCCGTAGTGATAACTCAGAGTTCATCGAATTGGCTGACAGCATTAAAACTTCGGTGAGTGATCATTTATGGTTGATTTTGTTGTGGTCCCATCCTGCACTTTGATTCACGCGTCCAGTTAATATGCAGTCTAATCGACGCTTTTTTGTTTCGAAATACAGCTCGAAATGTAGGAAGAAAGTTCCGCCCGCCGTCAAAGCTACGTATGACTTCAACAGTCAGGGAAATAACAACGTACGTATGGTACTGGTTAAACTTCAAGTGGTACTATATTACGTTGTTATTTCCCTGACTGTTATAAGCGCTAGTTTCAGGCTTTTTCAGGTAGTGTGATTTCGTAATCTTCCTTTTTCTAAAGCCTTGCCTTGTTTGACTCTTGCAAGTACATTGTAGATAGAGTAGCTATTGTTATGTCAATAGGACATGTCTGTAATTACGTACTGTATCTATTGCTTTTAACCATTTTCTGTCAGTACGTACAGTGCATGTAGAATGTTATGTACATACATCGTACAACTGCCGAAAGAGAACCAGCCAAACTTTTTTTAGCTGGAAGCATTTCTGACCAATGTTACAACAAATCGTACGCAAGTGCAGATTGTGAGCTTCAGTTCTGGAAGTGTTGTGGCTCATGGTCTGATACTATCAGACAGCGATCTGACCGATTCATTTGACATGGAGACGCTCTTGCAAAACTTGACTACGTCTTGCTACCCTAACTGTTTCGGTGTCAACGGATCATCAGTGACTGTTTCGCGGCTGAGACCACTTACTTCTTGCGATATGGACCACTGTCCAGTCGGGACCACTTGTAAATCGACGCATGCCAACAATAGCCAAATCTACTTCTGGTGCCAGTGCGGTATTGGATTCCAAGCTACAGCCACACAAATTTACCAGGGTGGAATGGAAGAAATATGCCAGGGTTTGCTAGGTTTCTTTTTACTTATTTCGGTGCGATGGCTGATTGTTGTTGCAGACGTAAACGAGTGCGAAAGAAAGGGCACAATTTGCGGCTCGGAAGCCGTGCAGTGCATTAACACGATTGGCAGCTACAAATGTGTCTGCCGGGACGGATACGTTTTTGACGGAGTTACATGTAGGCTGATTTTTTTAAACAATGCATGCTTTTTGTGCGCGTACGTACATAGGTACTTGCGGTATGGATGGGTCTAATTTTTAGGCGCAGCCAGCACTCTGTGTGACCCAAATCCTTGCAAACACGATTCAACTTGTCAACTCACGCACAGTGGTGTGCATTGCGCGTAAGTTGGATTATCCGTACGTACGTATGCATTGTACATAGCTACTGAATGAAGTCAGGGTTCGTGTGAGACCTGAAAAGTCATGGAAAAGTAATTGAATTTAAAAAAACTCGAGAATCAGGGAAAAGTCAGAGAATTTGATCTCCGGTCAGAGAAAAATTTGATGATTAGAAATTTGATTAGCACTTCACATAGCTCATTTTGAACATCTTACTTCTGACTTTCTACTGGCTACTACTTTTAGAATACCGCTTAAATGTGTTTTTCAAAGCCAATTTTTCAAAATTTTCTCACCCTTGTTAGAATTTCCTCAGTCGAGTTGGTCAGGGAATTTTGACTTTGGTCAGGGAAAAGTGAGGGAATTTTGCCTTGCGAAGCGAACCCTGGAAGTAGAAATACACTGACGATGCTTTTTAGATGTAGCTGGATGCGCAAAGGACCGTTTTGCGAAGACGGTAATACATTCTCTTAGTGTCCCAACTCTAATACGGGAGTACTGTTGCAGCGTTGCCGCTCATACTTGCAGTTATTCTGATTGCCTCAATAGTGCTACTTGTCTTACTACTCATTGCTCTGGTGTTTATGTGGAAAACAGCTCAAAAGTAGGCGCTCATTTTGTCTCAGATTACAGCGGGTACTGTAGCTTTAATGTACGACTTTCGGGCGTCTCTGTCTGACCTTTAGGAAGCAGCACAGTAGTCAGTATCGTCCAGATTCTTGGATGTACCTCGATCAGCAAACGCCAAGAAACGCTGAGGTCTACGAATTGGACGACGGAAACAGCTATTCACCTCGGCGGTCAAGCGGTCGTCCGATGAGTGCTGGGATCCGACCCGTCAGTGGCCAGTTTGCACTGAGCAATGATGTACGTGCTTCGCACCACCCTTAGCACTGCCAGTGTTTTCTTTGCCTGCGCTTGCTTTCTGCTGCGTACGTAACGTTGAAACGGCTACCGTTGCTCCAACTTCTGCTATTCTTTAGAGGTCGGTGTTACGCGTTGGAGAGGAAAACACCTTTGGTTCTGGCCACCGCCTACGACCGGCCGACAACAGCTTTGTAAACCCTGCTTATGATCATTTCTGACTCAGTTCACCTCCACTCTGGTTGTTCGGTAATAATTGCACTGATTTTTATGTCTACACTGTGTTTTATCTGACTGTCAAGGAAGTAAGGCATTACCTAGTACTATTTTTACTTCGCAGACGATGCACTAATTGCTTAATCTTTCCGAATGTTGTCATGTTTTACTGGCTTACACTGTTGAATTTTGGCTGTCAGAACAAGTAAACTGGTGAAAGAGTTAGAGAAGCAAGACAGAGCAAGATGTATCAGTTACATAAGGATGACAATGAAAAAGGATCCGAGCTGGCATACCAGTAGAATAGTAGAGAGAACGATTAGTACAGTTCCCAGCTGACACGTCTTCGACGATATTTTGACGTCCAGGGAGCTGTCAGTCATGTACGTAGGGGTGTTCGCTCCCCTAGGATCGGTGACAGTGGCGTATCCAGAATTCTATAAAGGGGTTTAAAATCTTGAAAGTGCATGGACAAGAAAAATTTAGCAAAATTAGCCTTAAAACGCGTTTAAAAGGTGTTCTGAGCACAAAATTAACAGAAATCCCAAGTTTTGGAAGTTTAAGGTGGCCTGGTTTTTGCCGGAACCGAACCGGCTAAAATGTATTAGTATAAACTAGACCACGTACGATCACGATCAGCACATATTCGAAGAAACACACCCCATAGAACCGGAGCTATACTCACTCAAAGTTGGCTCGCCAGCCGTTTTTTTTGGCCAATTTTTGGACCTCTACCGACCGAAATTCAAACGTGTGCTGTTTGCGCATTTCTAAACCGACAACTTTCGCATGCGCAATGTGCACCAATCGACAGCTATTTCTAAATACTTAACATCCCCCACTCAAATATTTCCGTATCTTGCTTGGTTAGCGGATCACTATTAGTAACCATGTTTAGTCTGTTGTCGAAGTGCAACCAATAACCTAGACTTAAAGCAAAGTTTCAGTTTTCAAGACACTTACAGACGATCTTTTCGAGCCTGGTTGTCTCACAATGCTGTTTTAACTGTAGAATCGTTGATAATCGAAGTACAGGGCTCTACCGCGTTCGGGCCACTTCGGTACCGTACGCCCTTGCCATGGTCTATTTGGACCACGTTGGGTTGGATATATGAAGAAATACGCGGGTCAGTGCAGTTATAGCACAGTCTAGTTATAGCACAGTTGCGCAGTTATAGCACAGCAGACGGCGACTACTAAACTTCGCAACATCGCAACCGGTCGCAACTTCGCAACCAGTCGCTCCGGTTCGCATCCGCCGGGCGCCAACTCTAGAACGTCGATGCGAAGAAAACAGAAAGTGTAAGAAAAAGTTTTCCGACTTCTTTTTTGTTTTTCCTGTGCCTGTTCTTGATAGAAGGGCTGCTATGACGTGATGTAAAGGATGCCTAGTTTACTCTTTTGTGTCTTTACATTCAATGAAAGATGAGGGTCGCATCAACAGCAAGGGCAGCCTGTTTCTCCACCACCACAGTTTAAGAAAACGACGCTTGACACCAGCTTTGCATCGCTGTAGTCGAAGGTACAAACACTAGTACATATTGGAATGCAAAAGGCTGAGTATAAATCTTTCAACATCTACTTTAAAATTTGTTTCGCTTTTTGAATAAACAAGTGTAGTTGGCCTTTTAAGCATATTTCTTAGAATACTCGGACTCACAGCGTGAAAGTACGTACCATAATGCGCTGGGTTGGCGGTTCGATTTAACGTGACTCGGTAGGTTTACACATGTTGTAAGACTACAAGCAGTCATAGTATGGCTCGATTTCGGTAAGGAATGTTAATATAGCTGCAATGTACGTAATACGGCTATTTCATTTCTCAGGTAAGATGACTGCTGGTCCACGTGGCGTCGTTGGCTCAGTTGGTAGCTCGCTGCCTCTGAGTCACGGCGGCCCCTGCATCCATAGCTGTTGTAGTGGAGTGGGTTCGAAACCAGTCTGACTGGAATTAGACGACGCAAAGCCCCACCCAGGCCACCGAAAGCTGGTGACAGCGAGTAGATAAAAGGGAACCGACCGGATCTGCCATTGCACCGAAAGCCGTTCCACAAAGCATGCCACGTTGGAGGAGAACATCGACAACGTTAGGAGCTGTTTGAGAAAACTACTATGCCGGGGGCGCTCAGCCAACCGGGGCACCGGCGGCTGTGGGGAGCTGACACCATGACGTCAACACGCCGGCGCTCTCTTAGTGACTGGCACCCAACGGCATGCCTATAAGTGGCTGGCCAGTGAAAGAAGGGAAAAACGTCCGAGATGACGAAATCGGGGGTTGCGAAATGGGCCACGAGTCTGATCATAGGCCGTAAGGCCCCTGCACATCAGATCGGATCGGATCAACTGCTGGTCCTTTATTTTAAGACTGAAGCGAACAGTGTTCTACAGTACATATTAGAAAACGGTCCGGATTTTCAAATTTGTAGGTGGGCCCGGCCCAGGGGCCTTTGCTGCACGCACGCCTGGCTCAAATCTTCACTTGACCGGAGCTTGGTCACGTCCGACCATGCTCGGTCTCTAACCCCATTACGTACGCAATAATGAAGTAAATTTTTATCAGTATCTGCCTACCTACGGTTTACGATCGCATTGTATCAAGAATAGAAAACGTGTTTCTATGTGCACAATCACAATCCAAAGATTTAGCCGTGTTGCGTTAATTGTGGTCGTACTGTATGTTTGATCGGTACAGCCTGGTAACAGTGTTGCCGATCCAAAAATTGTTATTTTTTTGTAAAATAAACCGAACGCTTATTTGTCGTACCAAAATTGTATTCTTGCCTAAAAGCGAAATTCTCAGCCCAAAAATTATTCAGTTTCAGTTGATTATTGCTATTTTTACCAAAATCTTATGGTTAAAACACTGCAAGTCTTCCTTCCTGGCTTTCTGTAGCATTGAATACATTTTCATTTAATGTCCTTGTCCTTCATCCGCTCCGCCCCTCAGTGTCCATCAAACAGTGTCCCCTCTACTAGATAGAACATTGCTGTTTCGTAACATAATCCGGAATTTCTGATTAATTTTGCGCAATTTCATCGTCAAATAAATCTTCGCGTCTATATTCTAGAGTTGGCGCCCGGCGGATGCGAACGGGTGCGACTGGTTGCGAAGTTGCGACTGGTTGCGATGTTGCGAAGTTTAGTAGTCGCCCAGCAGACAGGGTGTTTAGATATAGCACAGATCGGCTGATGGCCGCAGGCAACAGCTACTGTTGCATGCGTATACGCATTACGCATATCATTACGCAAAGTATGCATTGCATTTCAGAATGCGTATACGCATACGCATACGCATACGCATTTGAATTTCATTACGCAATATTATTACGCATTCTGTCAAAAGTTTGCATATTTTTGCGTAATGCGTATTGGGTCTGAAAAATAGCTATACATTTTCGAATGTCTTGCAAATATTTAGTTCAGATTGTTACCGAATGGTCATTCTTCATAGTTTTTAGTGTGAGGAGAGGGCACCAGAAATTTTCTGAGGCATTTAAAGCTTTAACTAAGCTGGGCTTGCTAATATTTAAAAAGAGGCAAAGATTTAACAGGAAAGGAAATGTGCGACAAAACCGTTAATTTAGAGTTTCCACGGTTTGGGAGACATGAGTTGTGTTGCATGGGCAGGCTATCTGTTTGTGCTCTGCTATTAGACCTCTTCAGGAAATGAGCATTCAATTGTCTTTTATTAGGAATAGCGCATAAAATCTCTTGCTTGTTTAAAACATACGTACAGTACATACAGTACCATACATGTAACAGGTCATCTGCCGAATAGGGAGGGGGCTGGGGGGTCTGGCGCTGGTCGGAGGGGTTTGAGCCAAATTCTAAGGAGGGGCTAAGCACTAAAAAAGCTTAAAAATCGCAATATTTCGACTAAAAATCCTTAAAAATCGCTAACTACATTTGTAGAAAGAAGAAGGTGAAAACGTTAGGTATGTGCAAGGGCGTAGCTGGGAATCGAACCCAGCACCTTCGGATTTCCTTTGAAATTTGGGCTCAAATGCAGCTAAAAGTGCTGTTTTTCAGGCAATTTTGGCAATTTTTGCTTCTGAAATTGTAAAAAATCTCCAAAATTCGCGAAAAAAATTGCGTTGCAATTCATTTCAAGGCAGGAATTTGATTATTGGATACCTAAACAACACGTTGTGGAGACAAACAAGCCGTTCAGAGAAATTTCTGATTGTTTCTGAGATTACGCATTACGCATACGCATTACGCAAAATACGCATTGGTTTTTGCTATGCGTATACGCAAACTCATACGCATTTGCAATTGGAATGCGTATACGCATACGCATACGCATACGCATTTGAAAAATCCGGTATTAAACAACAGTAGCAACAGCGCAGTTATAGCACACGCAGCCACGATGAGTGCGTTAGTTTGACAACAGCGAGAGCTCCCGCCTATCGCAGCCACCAAGCTGGCGACTGCCGGCCCATTCTTCCCGGCAAACTGCTATTCTTAAACTTGTGTTCTTAAGCCTAAGCCTTATCCTAAGCCTGCGTCTGATGCCAACCTAAGCCTAATCTCAAAACCTAGTCGTGGTTGTGGAGTCAGGATGGTCGGCGGCTGGGGGCTCTAACTACAGAAGCGCCAAATTTGAACAGGTGTGCCATCGGCGTCGTAGTTTTGTGGTAGTTAGTGGAAATCTGAACGAACGTACATTATTAATCGATTCCACATTATTCATAGCTAAATAAGCGGGTCTCATCACAGGGAGTTTTCGTATCACATCACAAAAGCGTATTTTCACACACACCCGCCACATGAATTTAGTGGTTGCGTTCTATGTAAATTCTACATACAGCTGCACATATGCATTGGATTGTCAAGCCGGTAATGGATGCGCTCCCTACGAATTCTATGACTAGGGTCAGACTATGGCTTTGAAATTGCGTGCCGGTAAAAGTAAATATACGGAAAAACAATCCTAATCTGATCTAGTGGAAGTGCCGGGATTTGCTTACGAGTTCTCAAAGAAACGGAACGGCACAGTTGAAGTGTGGAAGTGTGTGCAATGTGATCGTCTAAAAGCGTCAAAGATTTCCGCTTTGCCCAGTACTACGATAACGGCGTTCGTGAGAACCGAGAGTGGTACGCTGAGCGAACAATTCGGGTCAGTCTGCTCTGAGGAAGGAAGCACGATGCATTTTGACGCTAAGCTGCAAGAGATGAGCGATTACTTCGCAAGCACCCAGTATCTTTCTGTTCGTACTGCAAACCATGGAGAACGCTAGAAGAGTGCGGGTTAGCAATTTGAGAGGCGGCTCGGCCGAACCGGCACCCAGAAAGCCCGAGTACATCGAGAACGACAGAAAGATCTGCCACTACGTCAATCAGTTCCATGATACTTGGCAAGATCTGCGTTCGAGAATGTTTGGAACGCCGGAATTCGTCACCGAACTCAATCGGGAAATGCTGGTTCATTTGGACCGAGTGCAGTACTGCCTTGGAAACTTCCTCAAATCTGTGTAAAATTGGTAAAATTGTGCTCGCCTACATTGTACTGTACATTTTAGACAAGCTGTATATTTACCAAGTTTGATTTTTCAAGTTAATTGTTATTGTTGATAAGAAGAGAAAGAGAAAAAAAATGAACGGACTGCATTTACTACTTGCATTTACTGCTTGCTGACTACGGACCGGCGCATGCAATCACATAATACTTTACAATAGCAGCTCCCGTGGTCGAAATAATGACGTCGGACCGAACGGGTCAACTGTGCTATAACTGCGCTTCGATAATTAGGCGGCGGCCCAGCTGTGCTATAACTGGAACTGTGCTATAACTAAACACTCTACCGTAGCGAGGGCCATTATCTGGCACGCGTCGTCTCAACGGCCCTGAGCGGGCGCGCATTCGTAGTCAGCCCGCGGCGCAGCACAGGGCAGCACGGATTTAAGCGGCAAATTCAAAGGAGCGCCCGCAGCCGACTAAGCGCGGAGAGCCCTGCAACATGTGCCAAAGTCAGCCAGCCAAGCCACGCAATCAAATCAATAATAGGTCCACTTTCTGTGCGTGCTCGCCTTGTTCGTCCCTAACATTGAAAGACGTATTCATAATCGTATCGAAAAACGTCGACCGGCGAGTGTTGATAGGAGTCTGATCGCGTAGGGCTGTCTTCAGGTCGATCCCCCGTCACATCGAATTAAAGCCGTGTTGATAAAATGCACTGCGGCGTGTTGGCACGATGCAATTTTATAAAGCAGCCTCCCTGGGACACGATGACACACCAGCGTTACATTTGGATTTGAACTTAAAAATGTTTAATCAAAACTCCAAAACCTTCTCTGAGGCACCTCAACCTGCCTTCCGGCCGCTATCTCCACTGTTCTGCATACTAAAAAGGAACAAAATGAAACGTAGCCACAACAGGAGCAAGTCAGAGTGTGTCCATGTGTGTCTCTTGATATCATACGTTTCAGCTCTGCTGTATTGCCTCATGTAGGTCAGCGCATGACTGATTGTATTCAATTTGTTGAGCCACTACATTACCCACGACACAACATTTGCACATTAGTAGTAGAGACCTGAGCGGCCGCCTTTTTGGCGGCCCGGCCCGGGAAAGCTAAAATCGATCAAAATTCACGCAGAATCGCTTGAGCGGGTACTACAGTACAATAGAAGCATTTCTAACAATGCAACAAAGCTTAATGATAATCCAGATTCAAGAATTCTACCTTTTTTATTGCACTCTACACAGCATTTTCCTTCATCCTCGGGCAATAAAAACCCAATTTTCTCAGCCCGCCCGGCCCGGCTGAAATTCTCTGCCGGCGGCCCGTGCCGGTCTCTAACTAGTAGCAACGCAGTGCGACCAGAATCAGCACCGTTTGCATACACACAATCAACGAACAAATACGTACAGTAGCAGTTAAGTCAGGAAAGTCTTATCTATTCGGCGGGCACTACTGACATCAAAATTGTTCGCACCGAATGAGGCCAGTCAACTCGAAAAGGCAAGCCAAGGCGTGGAACAGATTGCTCTGTAGCTGAACTCCATTTATGTGCAGAAACTTTGACCGCATCCAACGTCACCACCCTGCCTGCATAGAACGAGAAAGATACATGGTCGCTCCAGCAAGCCGAACGAAAGAAACCGAAAATGGCATGAAGTATCACAGCCACCAGCATAATTGCGCCTGCAAAAGACGTACAATATGTGCATCTAACAGTCAGAGAACATGTTCACACGGGGGTCGGTACCCAGGCACGAGGCATACCTCACAATAAACCTTTAGCATAGTTAACTTATCGCCCCAAACGGTTTTGCCCAGCGCGCCCTGGTTCGCCCACACGAACCCCCAGAAGTTCGGCCACTGGCGCATCCAAAAAATCCATCGATTTTATGCCGCACATTCAAGAGCTTGTAACTCTCTTCAGAATTGAGCTTTTGGCTGAAATTTGCAGACAATTAAGGCATTGGTATAGACTACTTATTCTATCAATTTCATCGCTCTAGCTTCACCCAGACCCATTTTAGCATAATTCTCCATGGTTCAGCCAATGTCTTTTATGCCAAATTGTAGGGCATTTTCACGTTCTCTGAAGTTTGTGATTGAGCTAGTTCCTGAAGGTCGGAATCCTTCTTTGCACAAATACCTACACATCCGTTTTAGTTTTGCATCCGTAAGAAAGACGATTGAGGGATAACCTGGATCAATAGCTCTAATTTGCTTCTAGCGTTGTCCCGATATGGAACAGTTTACCTGATAATGTGGTCCATTCCCGATCCGTTAAAATCTTTAAAGAGGCAGTCAGTCGCTTAGATCTTGCGTGTTTTACTAATAGATAGGCTTGGGTTATAAAACAGCTATTATATGGCTAACTCAATGCCTTTTCCTTGACTCATATCGCATTTATCGTACTTTGTACTTTCATTATGCTACATGTGTACATATGTCTGGGAATAAACTTTCTTAATAACTGAGCCATCGCAAGATTACGTCAGACGCAATGCAACCGTACAACTATGACGGCCACCGCAGGGCGTTGGTGCCATTAGGTGGCGGATGAGTGCCGCCAAATATAAAGTGTGTTCATACACAAAAAGCACAACGGGAAAAGAAACTGAGCTAACCCATTCGCTGGCTAGTTATGCAACGGAACCTGTAAATTAGGTATTGTACATTGGATCTTGTCAAACAGCTTGTACAAAACAGCGAGAGAAAATGTTAGTTTAAGAACGTTGGCACCGACATACACAATAGAACATCAAAAACAAGCAGAGAAATGAACTGAGCGCAAAAAATTACCTTACAGGTAATTTCATAACACTTAGTGCATAATTCTCGATTGGAAAACGCATGAAAAAAAGCAGATTTTCGACCAACTTCGACCGGCCACTGCTTGAGAACCGAAACGATTCCCACGGGTTTGAAAGCAGTTTTGGATAGCCCATGCAAGGGCTAATTGACAACTAAAGTGTGGAGCCTAGATGGAGTGCTCGGCAAAATTCCAAGGAATTTGAAAATGGGATGTAAAAATTTCTCGATTTTCAGCAGTTCAGATCGAGGACTACAAAATGGGTCTGGGTGAAGCTAGAGCGATGAAATTGATAGAATAAGTAGCTCATACCAATGCCTTAATTGTCTGCAAATTTCAGCCAAAAAGCTCAATTCTGAAGAGAGTTACAAGCTCTTGAATGTACGGCATAAAATCGATGGATTTTTTCGATGCACCGCCGAGCAAACTTGTGCGGGTCCGTGTGGCCGAACCAGGGCGCGCTGGTCAAAACCGTTTGGGGTGATAAGTTAACTATACTAAAGGTTCATCGTGCGGTATGTCACGTGCCTGGGTGCTGACCCCCGTGTGAACACATCTGCCCCACTTTTACAGACAATGCCAATTAACCGGAACCATGTTTTATCATGCATACAGTATGCGTGTGTATAGAAAATTATTACAAATTTGACATAAACATTGCCGCCAAGTAATATCCCATGGGATATAAAGCTGAATAAGGGTCCATGTAATATCCCAGTGGGTTATTAAGTGGGGTGGGATACTAAGTGGAAATCTCCGGTAACAAGTTTTTCATATGCAATAAACTTTGAACTTTAAACATTGCAGACACAGCTTTGCTGGTTAAATTTTACTTAATTTCATTTTTTATGCCAAAAATTCTCCAATTTTACAGATCTTGAGTCAGATTGAACTCCCCTAAGAACCCCTGAATTTTGAAAAATCCCCCAAACTTTCCCCCTAACCCCCAAAACAAAATTTTGCTCCTAAATGGGAAAAAGTCCCCCTAAATTTGGGGGAATCCCCAACCTGGCAACACTGAAGCACACGACACGCGCCAGGAGGGTCGGCCGCCGAGTGGACTTTTCTTGGAAAATCTTAATCCTAACTCAGATTCATAAAGAACAGCATTTCATTGCCGGTCCCTTACCTTTAGCTTTCAGATTTGACCGTGCGGTAATCTGAAATTCTGCGGCGAGCCAGTGTGGTGCATTTTGAAAATTTGAAACTAGGTAAAGTAATACTAGGTAAAATTGTCACCTAAAAAACTAGGTAAAGTAATACTAGGTAAAGTTCTCAGATAAGAAACTAGGTAAAGTAAATCTAGGTACTTTTCCCGAATATTAACTAGGTAATACTAGGTATACCTAGTTACCTAGTTACCTAGATAAAAAGTGCACCACACTGCGGCGAGCTCATCACTTCTTGTTTCTATACGTAGCACCGAGTAAGTCCATCTCGCTTGGTGTGTAGAAGGAAGAGAGAAGAAAAGAGCGCTCGGATACTGACATTGCACTGTTGGTCGGCTGGCTGGCAGACAAAAGTTGCGTGGGCACAGCAAGCAAACGGTGAGCGCGTAGGTCTCAACGGCACGTGGACAAAAGAAAGGTGTAGCAAAGCAGGCAAGGCAGCAAGGGTAATTACTAAAAGGGGCGATGGGGCGACGGGGCGTTTTCGCGGTACGGGAGCGGTCTGATTCCGCTCGTGTCTCGTCAATACTCGGCTCCACACCCCCCACACTTTATCGCATCAAGTTTTGCCTGCCACTCCCCACGATTTGCACACAACGATCTTCGGCGAAGTACTATCGCTAGAATGGGCCAATTGAGTAGTGGAAAGGACGACTTTCCTTCAGATTGTGATGAGTTCAACTCTTCCAGCTGCAATACTTCGTCTATGCCTTCTGGGCTTTCACTTTCTTCTGTTCTGGCCAATTCCGATTCGCCATGCCGAAAAGAATCGGCCGATTCAGGAGTGGAAATTGACAAAACTGACGATTATTTTTTCTGATTGCAACGATTTCACCTCTTCTGGCTT
Organism: Sabatieria punctata; assembly: GCA_030248155.1. Classification (NCBI taxonomy): domain Eukaryota; kingdom Metazoa; phylum Nematoda; class Chromadorea; order Araeolaimida; family Comesomatidae; genus Sabatieria; species Sabatieria punctata. The sequence continues at coordinate 28,493 of JASANB010004803.1, forward strand.
ACATAATTCTTTGATGTGCTTTGGGCCACCTGTTCTGGTCCACTTGAAACCGTTACACTATCCTAAGAATCAGCCGATTCGGTTCCTGAAGAAATTGAAGCTTTAATAGATAAAGAAATAACTTCATACAACATACATGTACACCAGATACAATCCAGCAATCTATTAGGAGAGCTCCATTGGCTCAATAGGCCCCAGTGGAATTAGATCCAAGTTGGGAACAGTGACAAGCAGAGGGCGAGAACTGCCGGCAACCTTCTGATGACCCAAACGCTTTGGTTTTGACACTTGAATCCATGCATGTACTAGGGGGGGTTTGGGGGGTTACTCCCCCCAGCTGGAAAGGCCAAACCCCCCTCACCCCCCACCCCGAGACAGCTTTAAGCTCTGATTTTATAAATTACTGTAACGCGGTGAATTCGTTCATATAATCATTATGTAATCACTTTGCGTAACGTATTTCCCAGCAAACTGCACGTCATAGAAATAAATTAGGCATCAGCTAAACGATTGTCAAAAATGCTTGACTTGGTGGTGAGTAAAAAAAAAGCTGCGTAACAGTTAAAGCGGAAGGTCAACATTGAGCATTGACAGTGAGCAGAGAAATTTGCACAAAAGTAGAGTACAACAAAGTATTTCACAGATAAAAAGAATTAAAATATAATGAAAAATACCATACGGCAGGGAGGAGAGCAAAAAACTGACTTCTTCACACTATCGCTGAGCTCCACTGAAAGTACATCAAATCTGAATAAAAATTGTGCTAGAAATCTTTACTAGCGAAGGAGCTACTACTGTATATATGAATCTAAAACTCATCATAGTCAGGGTCGTGGCAATCTGTTGATCCAAAATCCCCTGACATGCCCCCGATTTTGCCTGCCCAACCAGATGCGAGGACATTTTGAAAATTGCGTTTGAAAGGCAGTCTGAGCATACAACTAACAGTTCTAGTAGTTTGAAGAGGTTTGGTTGGGCCGCCCAACCAGGGCTAAAATTTTCTAAAAAATCAACCTTCAAAAACGCGTAAGAAAGGCATTCTGACCACAGAACTAACAGGTTTAGTAGTTTGAAGAGGTTGGTTGGGCCGTCCTACCAGGGCGAGAAAATTTTTGAAAAATTACCCTTCTAAAACGCACTGATATGGTCTGAATTACATGCGCTTTCATTGCTGCTTCTACAACCTACTGAATGCATGTTTTTATGTAGTGACGCACCGCAATTTCCGCTGATAGGTCCCAAAATCCCATGACAAATTTTAAATCCCCTGACCGAATCCGAACCCTGATAGTATTGGGGGAATTGAAATGCCGTTGTTGAACAAAGTAACCGAGACTACATTGTATCTCTTTCGCTCGAAAGGAGCATCACATTGGTTCCACAGTACAGTAGTATATTCGTACGCGCTACTGTTGCCAAGTAAATTATAATTATAATTTTAATTATACTTTTTAGAAATTTACTAATACAAGTAAATTATAGTTTGAATTATATTAAAAGTGAATTTTTGCCTTAAGTAAATTATAAGTATAATTTCAATTAATTTTTTTAGAAATTTACTAATACAAGTAAATTATAATTAAATTATATTTCAAATTAATTTACTTAGAAACAGTAGTACGCGCGCATGTAGGTAGACCAGTAATAACGAAGTATTTAAAAAGATTTATCGTACTTACGCTACACAAGGAAATATGTAATCACACCATACGGCAATATCGAATCAAGTATAAAGTGCCCGAACAGAGTTGCGTCAGTACTCCAATCTACCAGAGAGAATTTGCGACCAGACGCACTAGCACAGATCATACACTAAAATAGAAGAAGTAAAGTGAAAATTGGTACCGGAAGATCGAAGAGATCATGCACTAAAATAAAAGAAACAAAGTGAAAATTGGTACCGGAAGAAACTTGAATTGCAGCTTGAAACTGAGGCCTGAAGTTAGGGGTGCTCGGTGGATGGGGGAATCGTCCGCGTACCGAGGTGTCTAAATGTACCCCATAATTTTCCAAATAAAATTTCGTGAAATTTAAACTACGGCCGAGGTGGGGTTCCGAATCTTAAGAACCATTTTTCCGTAGCAGGCTGGGGGTCCGAATTCGGTGGGGTAAGGGGTCCGGGGATCCGAATCCATATTACCGTTGAGACGACGCGTGCC
>JASANB010004804.1:0-18290 GCA_030248155.1 Sabatieria punctata
GTTGTTTGGTATTGGGTTTCCCGTTTGTGTATGTGTATGTGTATGTGTATACACATTTACCTTCGAGTGTGTATGGTAATTTGTGTATACACATTCAACACAACAATGTGTATTTTTGTGTATCTTTGTGTATGTGTATTGTACTGAAAATGCAAATTTTTTCGTAGATTTTGAGCCAGAAATGCTAAGAAAATCAAATCTCTCAATGTCTCTTGCTTTAAACCTTGAATAGCTTTGAAATCGAGTTACTTAGGCAATTTGAAGGCTTTATCAGGATACCTACCGTTTATTACTGCAGCAAAAACATCGAAATTTTACGATTCTGTTCGCAATTTTATTGACTTTTCCTGATCAAATACACATACACAAAAATACACATTTCGAGTAGTGTTTGTGTATGGTAATGTGTATCTGAAATTTCAATGTGTATGTGTATGTGTATACACATTGAAAAAACAATGTGTATTTTTGTGTATGGTAAATGTGTATGTGTATACACAAACAACAGTAGTACAACTATGACATCGAGTATCGAAGCACTTCTCAACATGGTAATGCAGATGCTCTCAGCCGTCTTCCATGTGGACCTGACACTAAGTTTGATGGTGCAGAAAGTTACGAAGATGTTGACACAGTCTGCACGATCAAGACAGTGAGTCTTCAGATGAGTCCAACTGATCCTGGTGTTATGGCCAAAGAAAGTGCTAAAGACCCGATCATCTCAACTGTCATGCGTTTCACTCATGAGGGCTGGCCAAATGGAGAAGCCAAGGTGTGCAGTCAGGAAAGTGACACTGCAGACAATGAGAAGTCTGACTGCAGTGAGAACCGAAACTTCACAGTGAACTCATTCAAAAGGCTATCGGACTCCCTTTCTACATGTCATGGATGTTTACTGTATGGGTCAAGGGTAGTTGTTCCCAGAAGCTTACAGAAGAGCGTTCTTCAAATCCTACACCTGGGACACTTTGGAATGCAGCGCATGAAGCAGCTAGCACGCACAGCTGTTTATTGGCCTGGAATCGACGCTGACATTGCAGACTTAAGTCACTCCTGCACATCATGTGCTGAGCACCAACGTCAACCAAGTAAAGTGGCAAATCACCCTTGGATGTTCCCAGAAAAGCCATGGAGCCGGCTGCACATCGATCACGCCATCAACTTCATGGGCAGTAACTGGTTGGTGTTGGTAGATGCATATTCAAAGTACCCTTGTATTCATTCAACAACTTCTACTTCTGCAAAAGCTACCACAGATCTGCTGGAGCAAGACTTTGCTCATTTTGGTTACCCCCACACGATCGTGTCGGACAATGCAGCAGCTTTCCTATCTGAGGAGTTTCAAGCATGGTGCAAAGAGAGAGGCATAGTGCATTTGACTGGAGCTCCTTACCATCCAGCGACGAATGGTGCTGCTGAACGTTTGGTTCAATCCTTCAAACAAGCTCTGAAGAAGAACTCATTGGCACCAAAACCAGCAGTTCAGCAGTTCCTGATGCAGTACCGGCGGACACCTCTTGCCAGTGGTTTTTTGCCGAGTGAGCTACTAAATGGACGCCGAATTCGATGCAAGATAGACGCTCTACTGCCCTCTCCAGCTCATATCCTTCAGGGCATGCAGGCCAAGGAAGCCACCAAGTCACAAGTTAAAGAACACATGCATCCTGTGGCCAAACTGGACTACACTTATTCGATTGATGCTTCATGCTATGCTTTGTACTGTGGACCAAGGAGAGACAAGGACCCTCGCTGGATCCCAGCTACTGTAACCAAGGTTTTCGGTACCAGATCCTTCAATGTTCGCATTTGGCCTAAAGGTCCAACTTGGCGCCGACACATTGAACAGCTTCGTCCACGTTATGGCGCTGAGCAAGACGTTGATCCTGGAGATGACTATACGCTAAGCCCAACGGCAACGGCTGATCAACAGGCAGAAACTAGAAATGAAGCAAAGCCGTTTCATAGTGAGCCCAAGCCTAAACGGTCAAATCGCCACGTTCTGAAAGAATCTCTATTCGGATCTGGTTCTCCTCGTCGTTCACCACGCTTGACCAAACCCAAGAAGTTCTCGTGTTGTCACTCTGTTTGTCAATACGGGAAAGCTCAAACTGATTGGGGAGGTGACAAGGCGCACAGCTTCTGATACTGTATGCGTTCTTTTGTATCATTCACTTGCCTGATCATTGTTTTGCTTTGGTATTTACCTAACTGCCTTGTGTTGTGTTTCATAAAACTCTCTACTAAGTTCTGTCTGTTGTCCAAGAACACGACAGTTTCCGATCCGATGTGCGGGGGGGCTTTTACAGCCCTACGCTCAGACCTTGCGATCCCATTGCGCAACCCCCGTGTTTCGTCATCTCGGACGTTTCCCTCCCTTGATCACTTGTCTCCCTCCACAGCCGGCAGCAACAACCGCATGGTTCAAATTTGCCGCGCACACTGCGCAGCTCGGAGAGGGTCAGCGATTGGTCCGGTACGTGTTGCGCTTTAGTAAATAGGTTTCCAAAAGAATGCAAACGGCCCCTGCCTACGTCGGTACGTAGAGTACGGTACGGACCGAAATCTGGTTGCTCCTGTCGTAACAGTCACGCACTTAACGCCGTTTATGGTACCGACACCATATAAGGTGCCGGTACCATACATATTAGGTGCCGGTACCTAGGGTAGTGGTCCCATATATGGTACCACCCCGAACGTGGGGTACCATATATGGTACCGGCACTTTATATGGTGTCGGTACCATAAACGGCGTTAAGCGCCTGACTGTTACAGTACTCGGGGCCGCTTTGCCAGAAACTAACTATAGTTGATGAAGTTGTTTGCTCAAATTATGGCCTAGTTGCAAAAAATACCGATATTATAGGTATCAGAGCCACTACAGTATGATTGTATTATCTACTGTTTTTACATTACATTACAGCCCCTATCTGATTACAGTCCGCCGGTCAGCGCGATCTCTCGATGGCTGGGCGAGGTTTGGCCGGCGGAACAGACATTTACCGACGCTCCCTAATTGGCACTTAGGAGAAGTTTGGTCGACAAAAACTAAATCCAAATAGTGTATCCGGGTGGGTACAGTAATTGGAATTTCGCAAAATTAGTCAAATAAAGCTGCATTTCCCTTTAGCACAAAATTAACTGTTGGCTCGAAAGACTTTTCGAAATTTACAAGTAGGTACTTCTTCACACAAAAACTTTCCTCATTTCAAGAGTTTTCTATTCTATTCAATCATACTAAAATGCGAGCAAATTCAGGCGCCATTGTTAAAAACCTGTCTCCAAATAGAGCACCCCTGGTACACTATTCGCGGGTACCTCCGGTAAGCCTCACACTGAACGTGAACACTAGTTTCTCTAGCGCTGGTTGGAAAATTTTCAATCCAATATAAATCACATACAACTGTAACTGATATGTCATGACTGAACCCGTCGTGATCACGTTTCAATATTCCGGCCGTATATAAAAGTCTTGGCGAAGCCAAAACGTTCAGTATCAACAGAGGTTCTCAGCCAAAGAATGTTTGCTGAGAACTTTGTTGATACTCCCCACTTTTCGTTGCCAAATATCAATTTTTAAGTCTCCAAATCTTGTACAAAAACATTTAGAAAATTTCTTTTCCAAAACTTTCGTAGCATGAAATTATTGCTCATGACAATGTCATTTACTATGACAAACGAATTCTTTGCTCACAAACTGTCAAATTATGGAATAATTTAACGGAAGAGGTTTTGCATACATGTTATTTTACTAGTGGATTTACTATGACAAACGAATTCTTACTTACACTACGACTTTCTTAAAAAGAATTTTACTATTTTCTAAATTTACTATAAATTCAACTCTTCAATTTTGATTTTTATTTTTGTTTTACTACCAAGCAGCTCCTATTTCACTAATTTTTGTTTTACTTTATTATAATAAAATAACAGTACGGTAGTTTTGTAACTGCAAGTCAGTTTAGATCTAAATTGTCAATGGTTTCGCTTGATGGGTAGGGCAATTGAAAATCCGAACAAACGGCCAAATCTGCCCTTTGATTAAGCGCTTTTAATTGGTTGATTGATGGACGTAGCTAACTAACATGTTGGTTTAGAGTGTATAATAGAAGTGAGCAAGTTGTTATTTACGTACTTGGTGCTTTGAAAATGTCAAATCGTAAAAATCAAGATACATGTACATTTGGGCTCAAATACAGCTAAAAAGTGCTGTTTTATAGGCGATTTTAGTAGTTTTAGTGTCTGAAAATCTACAGAATTGTAAAAATTTCACGGTTGCCAGGTTTCAAAGGCAATGAGCTATGGCCGGCATTTCTGTCTTCACGTACACAATACTTGTAACAGTTTTTCTGTTTTTTTCACTTTCCCGAAAGTCACATTTTTGGCTGTAGAACCAAAGTGCCCAGGACCCCAGGCAGTTTTTTTTATTCATAAGATAGGCCGTGAAGAGAGCTTCATTTTGATATATAACATTTGCTGTTTCCGCGGGTTGAAAGTTGTCAAATTTGCCTTTGAATGTTGACTCCCAATCTGACTTTCTTAACGTGTTTGCAACATGGATGCACCCGATGTGTGTCAGACTGCTTCATATAATGCTATCCTGAGTGTTTTATTACTTGATAGCGCTTGCTGCAAGCTATCATTTGAGTCACAGCTCGCCGTTCTTCCTTCATCAAACCGGAAATTAGGTTTTGTTGAACTTTGCTTGAGCTTATTCTCAAGCGGCTTCTGTCGGATGTTCAGTCAAGTCATAGAGTGTGCACAAATTTTGGGAAATATATATATTTGTTTTCTAATCTACACAAATAGTGGCCTGAACAAAATAGTATAGGATTCCTATGGTTAATGATTCCTGTATGCAGCTGAGATAACTGTAACTATCACCAGAATTACATGTAGCTGCGGTAAAAGAAGTGGATTAGTTACAGCAGTTGCACAATACTGACACAAACTACGAAATTGCAGATATGATTCCAACGTGTAACATGACACTAGACAACCAGCTAACATGCATTTTAAAATTGAATACATTTTCGATAAAATATACAATTGAAGCGTTCAGACGAAGAAATGCCTCAGTCCACTTTTTGAAAAAATTGAGTTCTACTCGGCAGCACAATCCCCTAACTACAGACGTGTTAAATACAAATTAGTTAATCTGAAAACATTCTATGTCATAAGTTACACCAACGCAATTTTTTAACAGTGCTCGAAATTCAGTTGAAGAAAAGCCTAAGTCCAAGTCAAGAGCCTCAATATTCACTCACAAAATTAAAACTTTGGCCTGGACAGCTGAAAGTCGATACACCAATATATAGCATAGACGAGTTCTCAAACCCCTAAAAAGGAATCCCAGATTTGATGCTTCAATTCGAGGATACAGTAATGGATCTGCTTAACTATTTGATAAAAAATTCGAATTTGATGTTCTGGCTTACTAATCAGAATTTTCACTTAAAACTTGGGGGTTCTAGAGTACTTTTTGACTACTTTAAGAAGCACGGTTGAATTGCGTTTTTGAAGAAAAAAATTTTTCGACCCCCGTTTCAGCCCCAGTAGCTTATGATATCCCCTAAAATCTATGCTCTACATTTCAGATTATTGTAGCGCTATCGTTAAGCTACAGAATGGTGGCAGGAATGCTAGCGTACGCCTACAAGTTCTGGAGTAAATTAGCTAACGGCTGAAAATCGTAAAATTTTCCATCATTTACTAAGGTTGATAAAATTTTGAAATCAAATTTCTCATTCAATATTGTTTTGACTTAAAAATCGGGGGCCTTAGAGTACTGATAGACTAGTTCAAGAAACTTTGATCGAATGTCGCTTTAGAAGACTAAAATGGGCTTTCGGCCGCCTTTTGGCTCATTATTCTCGAATCTCTCAACGTACTGTAGGTTTTTCAGATTATTGTAGTTCTATTTTTATGCTGCAGATTGATGGCAAGATTGCTAGTCCATTACCCGGAGTTCTGGAAGGCAATCAAGCCTAGTAGTTATACTGCTCTCTTGCTCTTACTGATATTTTTTAAATTTGTAAATATGGACTTAGGCTGTTTTATGGTTTAGACCTTAAAACTGCCTAAGTCCACTATCACAAATTTTTAAAAATATGCAAATCAGTAAACATGTGGTGGCCCAAACTCAGGTGCAGAGTAGCACTGGTATGGGCCTCTTTTGGCATAATACACTTTAGGCCATAGCAGTTTGCACAATTTATTTCAGGCTGTTCGAAAACTTTGAACGCGTTTTTCTCGTTTCATCTATTTATGGACTGAGGCATTTCTTCGTCTGAACGCTTCAATTGGCGAAATAATCAAAACACATACTGTGCATAATGTTTAGACAGTGAGGAACAAATAACAGTTAGTGCCAGTTTTTCAGTCATTCAAGGTGCTCTTTCATTGACGCTAGCATTTCGTCATCTTCTGGAATGACTATGTTTTCATCATCCAGGTAATCATGCCGAGGTGAAAACTGGTTTTCGGATGTGTCATCAGGTAGGTCTGCATTTGGCTGGTCAGCTGCAGCGGCTGCACCCTTTCTCAGTTTCTGGGACATCCTTGAGAAATACGCCAGAATTTGCTGCTCTGTCAAATATTCATTTGCGTTAAAAAGAAGCGCACCACCTGAAACATTTAAAGCTATTGTTGTACAATGCAGCAATGTGGTTGATTTTCATATACATTGGGTATCTGAAATAAGCATACTATTTATGTAGGTGAACAATACCTCTGCGGGTTTTTCTCATATTACCAGCCACTTGTCCAGCAATCAATTTCTGCTTTGTTCGTTCACCTTCAAGGAACTTGCTTTCAAGGTACTCCACCTGTTTTTTTGAAAAACGTGTGAAGGCAGGTGCTTCACGTGAAGCCCATCCCTTCTCAAGAGGTTGTATTTCGCTTTGGTGACATGCACTTTGGTGAGCAGCATGTGTCTCTAGCTCTTCATTGATCTCAGCACTGAGGTCACCAATAGCTTTTGATGTGTGCAATTCTTCCAATCGATTGATATACAACCCTAAGAAGTGTATTTATAAGACAGATAAAAGCAAGAATTTAACAAGAGCTAAGAAAACTGTTTAAACGAATAAGCACACGTAAATGTAAACATGCCTTGAGCTGCATCCAACAGAGTGACTCGTTCAGGTTTGTAATTACGTATGTTTCCCACTGGCTACATGACGAATCAGATTGCCATAGTAGTAATACTGTGCAGTACATCCCGGCTCTGGACAGTCATAAAGCACATCACGATTGTACTCATAGCTGGAATCTGCCATTGCTTCATTCGGTACAACCTCTTCTGCAGTTGAGTCATGTGCCAGCTGTTCAAATTCGTCAGGAATATCTATGCCTTGATCAGGTTCAGAATGGCTTTCTGGTGTTTGGGGATAGTCTGGTTGACCAATTGGTTTCCACGATTCATGGATCTCTCGTTCAGGTGTGAATACATGGTGATTAGCAAGTTTCTTGAATGCTTCTGTGTTTATGCTGATTTGTTTCCCATTCCCAAGAAATGGCATTCTCCAGACCCGCATCGACCCACCCAAAAATATTATATGGCCTTTTTCATTCTCAGTTGCTGTAGTCCACATAAACTGAAAGTCAGAGAACTTGGTACCTAATCCCTTCGATGCCTTTTGGTTTCCGTTTTGGCACTGTTTCTTGTTTTCTTTTTCTTGATTGTGGTTGTCCATCATCGACACGACCAATGAAAAAGCTAACACCACGAAGCCCCCCATGAGAAGTTGCAGCATTGACGAAGTCATCAGCTGTAACGGCATCCAATCCCTCATCAACTGACAGGTAGACCTACGATAAAGGAGGCGGGTTTGAAAAGCGATGAGAAATGCACTAGTATTCCTGCACCAATAATTAGACTGTACCTGTCTCTTTATTCGTGCGCTTGCTCTGTCCGCGGGGCCCTTCCCACTCTAGAAATTGGACAACTGTAGGCACAGAGATGAGAGGACAATGGGTTTATATGTGCTACCTGTGCTTCAGAAAAGAGCCACCGTTTGATAACAACAGGACCTCTGGAAATCTCAGGAATGCTGGCAATCATTGACGACGATTTGTAATGGCCCTAAATTTTTAAAGTAAATATGCAGCTACCCATTGTCAAAGTAATGACTTTGCATGAGATAAAATGATTAACTCACAGCGTTATCACTTCTGATTATGGCATATTTCACTTTTGGTTTCTGTGAACTAACGACTTGCAACAAATGCTTCAGGATAGCAGTGACTTCCGAGGACACTTGATTTGCTGATGGCAATAGGTGCACATACATGTGTGTGACTGTCTTTGTTTCTGTAGTTCCTTCAACGCGCTCTTTGTAAGTGGCCACTGATATATGCCAAGTAAGACCCGATTTCCCAAACCACCCTGTTTGGATTGGTGACCCACCTTCTGCTAACAGTGCATTCACCAGAAGATAATTGGTGAGGAATTCTTTGCATCATGAATTATTAGTTGTCATTCTTTGTGCAGGGTACAGTTGGTAGGTATACCTGAACCTGAACCTGAAACCTGGGTATTAACCTGAAAATTGTGAACCTGAACCTGAACCTGAACCTACTTGAAAATAAAAGTACTTACCTGACACCTACTAGGTCGGTACCTACTTTTCAGGTTTTTCTTGTCTTAAACTTCCCGGTACAGTAGCACGTACTGTCAACTTTTGAAATTGGTTAGATCACATATTGCTTGACGCTCTACAGTTTTGTCCTTAAAAATAGTGTGCGTAAAGCGACTAATGCACATTATCTCTGTCTGCACCTACATTGTACGTGTACTGTAGCTTAAAAATGAAGGCGATTATAGAGAAAAGCCCCATCCGGAAATTGCCTTTATGAAAGCTTGTCTTCCTCTATGCCTAAGCCTAAGCTTTAATTTGTTTGTTGAACGTAAGCTTAAACGTCAGCTAGTAGAACTCATGTAAGCCTGAGCCATACCGTATAGTGCTGTTTATAGTACCCCCCTATATATAGTACCCGGGGTACAATAAACGGCACTTAGTGCCATTTATAGTACCCGGGGTACTATAAATGGAGACAGATTTTTATTCTACAGTGAGCTGTTATAAATACAAAACGTGCGAAAAATACAGTATTTTTGGTGGTAAACCTTGCTTGTATGAAGAAAAACAGTAGATAATGCAATCATAGAGGTTCTGATGTATGTACATAACCTATTTTTTACATCAAATCGGTAATTTGAGCAAAGAACTTCACATACTATTGTTAGTTTCTTATAGAGCAGATTTCGTAGGTGCCATATATAGTACCCGGGTACTATAAATGGATTCATTTTTATTTTCACAAAACCCTAAGTGCCATATATAGTACCCGGGTACTATAAACAGCACTATACGGTACATGTAACAGGTCATCTGCCGATGGGGGAGGGGGGTCTGGCGCCGGCCGGGGGGTCTGAGACAAAATTTTGGGGGAGGGGTTGGGCACTAAAAAACGCTCAAAAATCGAAAAAAATCGCAATTTTTGGCCTAAAAATCGCAAAAAATCGCTAATTTGGGCTGAAATACAGCTAAAAAGTGCTGTTTTGCAGGCGATTTTGGCAATTTTTGTGTGTGAAAGTGTAAAAAAAAATTACTTGCCAGAAAAATCGGAAAATAGAAAATTTACTTGCCAGCAAAATCGGAGGGGGGGGGGGGCGGTGAAATCGTCTCGGGGGGGGGGGGGCATCCGGGGGGTCTGGCCGAAGTCGGGTGGGGGGCAGACCCCCCAGACCCCCCTGTTACATGTATGGCCTGAGCCTTAACTTAATGCCGGAACTTAGAGTTTGAAATGAACGTTCGTGGAGTGTGTGGGGTTTCCTACTATAATGGCGATCGGTCCGTCATACCACAAAAATTGTCTTGCGTTTTTCTCGTTTTTGTCGAATTGTTGGTTTGTAAATTTCGATTCTTTGAACATGGATCGTTTTCTTAAGAAAAGGAACAGGAGTGCTATTGATTTAGCTCATAGCCGAAAATTTGTGTCTTTATTTGAAAGTACCTGAACCTGAACCTGACACCTGGGTACTTTTGAAAAATGTACCTGAACCTGAACCTGAACCTGAAATTGGATTTTAGAGATACCTGAACCTGGACTTACCTGAAATTTGGTGGTACCTACCAACTGTAGTGCAGGGATAATCTGCAAAATGCAATTCAGGGCCGTTCAACAGATAAAACTCTTCGTTTTGAACCGTTATTCGCAGGAGGAAACAGCTGCTGAAAGTCATCAATATTACGAATTCATTGATGGTCCTCCAATCTGGATCGGACAAAATCAACGTCCATGGGTGCTGCTTACCCCAACAAAAAGAAGAAATGTTGATTATTGGGATTTAGATAACGAATTTGATTATTCCACACCCAGCCTGTGTTGTTAAAATGGCGAGAATCCTCCAAAGCAATCTAAGAGAGTTCTGGACCATTGTTAGAGTAACATGATAAGGGCAATACAAGTACAAGGGCATACTGTAGCTGAACTGATAGCTCGATAAACGGTACTGTATATGAAACAAAAGAATGCATCTAACACAGACATTACGTTGGCTAGCATTTTTGGTAAGGAAGTATAGGATTTTTAAACCCTGAATAGTAAAGTAACTTCAGCTGAGAAGGGTTGACAAACAAAAAAGTCGTTTTGGCTAAAATCAAGGTTTGTTCACTTATTGTCCGCTTTTAATTCAGTTACGAGCAATTTATGCTAAGATTTATCACATGTATTTGGGTTATCACAAATACTAAACTTTAAAAAACTTTTATATTTTTTATATAAAAATTGCTCTAGTTATTGCATGTGTGAAGGAAGAACGGCGAGCTGTGACTCAAATGATAGCTTGCAGCAAGCGCTATCAAGTAATAAAACACTCAGCATTATAAGAAGCAGTCATACACACATCGGGAGCATCCATGTTGCAAACACGTTAAGAAAGTCAGATTGGGAGTCAACATTCAAAGGCAAATTTGACAACTTTCGACCCGCGGAAACAGCAAATGTTATATATCAAAATGAAGCTCTCTTCACGGCCTATCTTATGAATAAAAAAACTGCCTGGGGTCCTGGGCACTTTGGTTCTACAGCCAAAAATGTGACTTTCGGGAAAGTGAAAAAAACAGAAAAACTGTTACAAGGGGCCGTTCATAAACGACGTCGTTCCAGAGGGGGGGAGGGGGGGTCGGCTGAAATGCGACGATAGACGACGCACCAGGAGGGGGAGGGGGTTAGCAAAAAACGACGTCGCTTTTTTATGAATTTTAGGGTACTTCAATTACATTATTTTCGATTTATGCACATTCTGTCAAACGTTTCTCCATACAGAAAAGCTTTCCTGAGTGGTTGTAGGGATTTATTCTATTGATTGTGCAGTATGGTAACAAAAAAACGTGACAGTACTGTATGTACTGCCCTTTTATCGGGGGGGGTAAACCGAAAACGACGTCGCCATAGGGGGGGGGTTCCCAAGAAACGACGCAAGGCGATTTTGGGGGGAGGGGGGGTCCGAAAAATCGGGATTTTGGAACGACGTCGTTTATGAACGGCCCCCAAGTATTGTGTACGTGAAGACAGAAATGCCGGCCATAGCTCATTTGATAGCTTGCGATACGCTCTATTATTTAAAAAAAAATCCGGATGCTGTACGTTGAAAATTGAGGTTTTTATGTTCGGTCCAAAAAGTTACCCCAAATTTGACCTTTGACCCCTTGTAATTTGCATATTAGGCGGAGTTGGGGGCTCATAGTTGGTGCAGGTTAGTTTCCCCCAAGGTACATCATTTATGCAAATTTGAGCAAAATCGGAGAGGTCGACCTATTTTTGTGCATAGGGAGTTCAATAGTAAAATAATAGTAGTTCAGTACAGGGTTGTCTGGCTCAGACACCGACTCTTTTAAGAGTGGGTGTCTGAGTCCGGCAACCCTGTCTGTAGTGAACTCCCTATGCACAAAAATAGGTCGACCTCTCCGATTTTGCTCAAAATTTGCATAAATGATGTACCTTTTAGGGGAAACCAACGTGTACCAACTATCAGCCCCCAACTCCGCCTAATATGCAAATTACATGGGGTCAAAGGTCAAATTTGGGGTACCTTATTCGATTGAGCATAACTATGCCAATTTTCAATGCACGGTGTCCGGGTTTCTTTTAAACGATAGAGTTTGCTCTTGGCTTTCCAACGAGCTATACAGCGCATTTCTACATGGCTTTGTTCGGTAGTTATAACGATTTTTTTCATTTTTTGATGACCCAAAAATCGCTTTCTTGCCCACTGCAAAAAAAATTCCCTCCTACCCCCCCTTTTTTATTTCTTTATTTGATAGCCCTTGATGAGAGCTTTAATCTGATGTAAAATATGAGCGATTTCACTGGGGCATTTTTGAGAAACTTGCATTTGAATGTTGCTACCCAAGCTGACTGCTGCGAAATTTCTACTGTAAGAACTGCCCGGAAGTGTGTTAGTTTGCATCCCACTAAGTTCAGGATTCTTTTATCAGAAGCGACAGGTTGACACGTATCCCAACTCTAAACTTTTGAGTTTACATTAGCTGTGGCATAACAGTATTATGGTGCAGCATAAGTTGCTTCAGTCACTCGAGATGTTCTTTCAAATTTGCCAGCATTTCATCATCCTCAGGAGTGACAATGTTTTCATCGTCCAGGTAATCACGCCAAGGTGCAAACCGGTTTTCTGATGTGTCTTCTGGTTTGTCAACGTTGTGCTGCTCAACTGCACCCTTCCTTAGCTTCTGTGACATTCTTGAGAAGTATGCAAGAATTTGTTGCTCTGTCAAATATTCATTCACATTGAAGAGAAGAGCGCCACCTGAAGCATTTTGTTGAACATTTGTTCAAATGAACGAAGTGACATGGTGCATATAATGCAGCACATGCTTTTGCTATAGTAATAGGTGAATAGTACCTCTATGGGTTTTTCTCATGTCGCTGGCCACCTGCGCTGCGTTCAATTTCTGTTTTGTTTGTTCACCTTCAAGAAACTTGCTCTCAAGGTACTGCACCTGTTTCTTTGAAAAACGAGTGAAAGCAGGTGCTTCACGCAAGGCCCACCCCTGTTCAAGAGGTTGCGTCTCGCTTTGATGGCATGTGTGGCTCTGTGGCTCTGATGGCATCTGTGGCTATACTGGAAGCTTACAGTTCCAAATTCTGCTGTCTGGAAATGTGGATTACAGCACTCGGACAATTAGCTTCACTGTCAGCATGTCAAAACAACACAGACTTGATTGGGCAGATCCTGTTAAAGCTGTGTGTCTTGAAGAAGTACTACAGCAATATAAACGTTTATTTTTCTGCATCACACTTTCTTGCATAAGAGTTATTTATCATTTAAGCCGATTAGCTTACGGTTTCTCAACCAAAAATCACAATCGGAATGGATGCTGGAAGAAGTATGGATTGAAATTAACCCTGGACCTAAAGTATTCAAGTTTGGTTTATTCTATTGCTTACAAACGGCATACTATGAGTAAGACCAATGGGATGAGTAGAGATTCCGTTTTTGCCTTTTGAACATGAAAAATCTTTCAGGTCTCAAGTTCAATCTGAGTGAATGGTTCAGTGGTATCAAAACTCAGTGGAAGAACAGTGACTCGGGTGTTGTTCAGAAAGATAGTGAAAAACTAGGTCAGTCTTGTTTAGGAATCAGATTCTTTTGTCAAAGTTCAGTACTGAGTTTAATTTACACAGAAATACTTCAGGTGTGTACGTATTAGTTATCAAAACAGCCAATATCAACGGTGCTGGTGTTCTTACCAGCACATCTCCAATCACTGTGTCGTTTCGCGGCACTGAAGGGCGCACAAGAACAATGAATTTACCATTTGTGTTTAGCCAGCTTAGCGACGTGTCTGCGTCAACTTTGAAGTATAGCCAGAGTAACAGAAGTTGTTGTCATGTATACTGTTTGATGTTTCTTTAGATTTGAAAGGAATGCTGTCCACACATTTCCGCTTTTCAGACTTCGCAAGGTTGGGTCAGTGACCCACCTTCTTCTATCAGTACATTCAACTGAAGATACCTGGTGATAAATTCGTTACAACTGCCTTAAAAAGATACGATGTGTGAAATGCACTTTCAGGGCAGTACAACAGATAAAACTCTTCGTTTGGAACCGGTATTCACAGGAGAAAGCAGCTATTGAAAGTCATCAATATTACGAATTCATTGATGGTCCTCCAGTCTGGATTGGTCAGAATGAGCGTCCATGGAAGCTGTTTACACCAACAAAAAGAAGAAATGTTGATGATTGGGATTTGGACAACGACCCAGATTACTTAACTCCCAGCCTATGCTGTTGAGATGGCAAAAAGGATCCTCAAAATTCTTGGAACAGTTTTGATACAAAGTCATACTGTATGTATCTCAACCTCAATTAATCAAGTGGTAGCTCGAGAAACGCTCTATACAGTAAAATAATCCTGAACTTACTGGGATGCAAACTAACACACTTCCGGGCAGTTCTTACAGTAGAAATTTCGCAGCAGTCAGCTTGGGTAGCAACATTCAAACGCAAGTTTCTCAAAAATGCCCCAGTGAAATCGCTCATATTTTACATCAAATTAAAGCTCTCATCAAGGGCTATCAAATAAAGAAATAAAAAAGGGGGGTAGGAGGGAATTTTTTTTGCAGTGGGCAAAAAAGCGATTTTTGGGTCATCAAAAAATGAAAAAAATCGTTATAACTACCGAACGAAGCCATGTAGAAATGCGCTGTGTAGCTCGTTGGAAAGCCAAGAGCAAACTCTATCGTTTAAAAGAAACCCAGACACCGTGCGTTGAAAATTGGCAGAGTTATGCTCAATCGAATAAGGTACCCCAAATTTGACCATTGACCCCATGTAATTTGCATAATAGGCGGAGTTGGGGCTGATAGTTGGTACACGTTGGTTTCCCCTAAGGTACATCATTTATGCAAATTTTGAGCGAAATCGGAGAGGTCGACCTATTTTTGTGCATAGGGAGGGTTGCCTGATTCAGACATCGACTCTTTAATACGCTACGCTGTTTGTATTTGCAACTAATTTTTTGCGTTTTGACCTTGTGAAAGAACAAAAATCGCACATATGTATGTATCTCCAGCATTGAGAAAGTTACAGTAAACTTATAGTCACCAAAAGAGATATGCTATAATATTTCTTGTTCATCGTTTAGTGGTCATGTTACGAGTTGCCATGGCATGGCGCTCAGACCCCAGTGGACCAAATTATTCTGACATCAGCACGTTTTGTTAGACTTTCTAGTCATCACTATCCGGCCAGTATGCTTCTCACAGAAAGGTCAGTCATTTTATCATCATACCTGCCCGCAACTTATTCAGATCAGTTTTTCAGATGTCTCACCTATTTTCTGGTCATTGGTAGTCTGCTGTTTCCAGCAGCAGAGCCACAAGTGAACGGCACTGCTTTATCAAGGCCAAAATTCAATCAGAGCTACGAAACAGTAGTGACGAATGAGAAGGAGATTCAATTCTGCGGCAACAGTTCCTCTTTATGCTCCTACTTACATTGCATCTTAGACTGGCTTTCAGTGCACCAAACCAACTTCAGCTCGGAGGCTGTTTCTCAACTGAGTCCTTATTATCAGTACTACCCTATTGTAATTTACCAGCTATCCGAATCAAACGAATGGCTGGGAGCCTACCACTCTGTTGTAGCCAGTGCAACGCTAAGGTGCGGCAAACGATGCAAACTGAAAGGCATCGCTACCTTCCTAGCGCACAGGTTTTGGACAGAGTTTGCTGTCGCGTCTGGCTTTCTTGTCCAATCGCTACTAACAGTTAGTGTTAATTTGGCCGCCAATCTTGTAAACTTATCTGTTCTGGCTGTGATGTTGCGTGAGCCTGAGGTAGGTGCAGCTATCTACTACCACCGAGCAGAGGTCTACTCTGACATCGTGTTTACGCAATTTGGTACGTCAGGCTTGTTCTTTCTGTTACCGCTAGACCGCTGGTTCGCCAGGTGCAGTGGAGTCAGTCTGACTCACTGCAGAATGTACCTTCTCCGCTTGGCCTTTTGTTTCAACCAGTTGATCGTGATCTGCTTGGTGATTGATCGTCTGCACGCTTTACTCCAACCGTTTCGGTACAACAGCCGATCGCATTCAAGGCACAGTAGGCTAGTGATGGTACTGGTATTGGCATTGAGCTTGCTTGCGCTCGCTCCTCGAATGCTTCTCGAGAGACTCTACTCTTTTCCTAATCCTAAATCGGCGCTAGTCTTTCTAGTTGAAGGTGTCTTTTACCTGACTGTAGGTATGGCACAGGGTTGGTATTCTTACAAGTTTTACAGTGCTTACAGAAAACACTTGAGAAACAAATTGCAGCCTGATAGCAATGAGCTGCGCAAAAAGCAGCTGGAAAAAGCAGCTCTGTTCTGGGGCACTGTTACTATAAATCTAATCACTGTGTCAGCTCTGTCATTCAAACAGTTCGCCTGAACAGCTCTCCAGTTTAGTGGGTATGGGTTGAGAGAAGCTGTTTTTGCAGTAGAAATGGTGTTTCGGCCTCTCAGTTCAGCTCTGCTGCACCTGAATGGAAGTGGTGCATTTTTTGTTCATCTCTGCACATGCACTGGGTATAGGAAAGCCTTTATGAAGACCTATGTGGGCAAAGCCTTCGCAGCGGCAGTTGGGCAGCTCAAACCTAAGCCACAGGTTAGCCCTGCTGATTAATATTAGTGGGGTAAAAATGAGTGAGCTTTTCAGTTGGCTGTGCCATGCCATATAACTTTATACCACAAAGCCGAAGCCCACCGGAGTTTTTCACCTATAAGACCGGGTCTTATAACCGGAAAATGCCTAAATTTGGGACATTCACAGAACTAAAAATTCTTCAAATTCGATATTTGGGAAAGATATCGTAATAGACTGTGTTTCTGCGGTATCACGTCTTTTCCTCGCGGACAGTTCCTCGCGCGACAGTTCCTCGCCGACTTTTCCTCGCGCGACTTTTCCTAGCTGCGACTTTTCCTCGCGCGACTATTCCTCGCGCGACTTTTCCTCGTTGAAATAAAAACGTTTTATCTGTTTTGTACAGTACGCTATAACAACGTTCCAGCTGCTATCTACAGCCGAAAAACCATATACATTATACGGCGCACCCAGGATTTTGCAAAGGCAAAGGTGGATGTAAAATTTTGAAGTTGCCTAGTTCTGCCAACAAAGGCGAAAAAAATTCGCAAAAATAGCTTTCAAAAACGTGTTTAAAAAGCATTGTGAGCTTAAAATTGACAGAATTTACGAGTAATAGTTGTTTAAAGTGGCCTGGTTGGGCTTCTGTCCACCAGGGCGAGAAATTTTTGAGAATTTAGCCTTCGAAAACGCATTTAAAAGGTTAAACCACTTCGAAAAGACCGTACACATATACAGTATAGATAAAAAAAAGTCCCATCGCCTTTTCGGCCTTCACTCAAACGTTTCGTTCTCAGTCACTTCTTTACCGATTTGGCTCAAATTTTCAGCAAAAATTAACAATACGGTTGGCTAAATGTTCTGCAAGTTTGGTGCCAAAATTCCGACTCATATTGGTTTTATGACCCGAAAACTAGAAATGAGGGTGGTCCACGCAAATTTATTTTTTTTCGGTAATACAAGGAGTACAGGCCTGAAACTTGCAGGAATGATTGGTGTTGCCATTGGGCATAACATACTAAGCGGGCAGCCCTGTAGCTCAAAGGGCACTAAAATTGGGGAATTTAAAAAACATGACTAAATATGACTTTTCTTCGTAAAACCGGCAAAATGACGATTCTAAAGATCTTCGATTTTCAAAAACGCTGTAGGGATGGTTTTGGTGTGGAACAGAGTTTAAATATCAGTGGTTCATTTATTTGTCAACTTCTTGCTACAATCTGTGTTGATTAACAACAGATTCAGTGCTTTGATTCTAGAAGGTGCGGATTTTCTTAACTATGGATTTTCACTTATGTTTTTGAAATTCCCCAATTTTAGTGCTCCTTGAGCTATGAAGCTGCCCCTTAGTATGTTATGCCCAATGGCAACAATTCAATCATTCCTGCAAGTTTCAGGCCTGTACTCCTTGCTTGGCCGAAAAAAAAATAAATTTGTGTGGACCTCCCTCATTTCTAGCTTTCGGGTCATAAAACCAGTCTTACTCGGAATTCTCGGCACCAAACTTGCAGAATATTTAGCCAACCATATTGTTAATTTTTGCTGAAAATTTGAGCCAAACCGGTAAAGAAGTGACTGAGAACGAAACGTTTTGAGTGAAGGCCGAAAAAGCGATGGGACATTTTTTTTGATCTATGCTGT
>JASANB010004805.1:0-33001 GCA_030248155.1 Sabatieria punctata
AATGAAAGATCAATAAATTCTTAAAAGATGCTGAAATTTTCATTAATGTGCTCTGCTTAGATCCTGAGATATACGCCCTCATTAGGGACCCCTAAAAGTCAGTTAAGCCCAACTTTGTTTAGGCTTATGCTTACGGTAGGTTCAAAATAGAATCCAGTTAAAATCCGTTAAGAACAAGCGAAATAGGCCGGTTTTAAAGAACCGTAACTTAACCCGGGATATGTTAGTTACAGTAACCCATACATATCGTTTTTGCGGTTGATTGATGCTCAGGAAAAGTTTCCACACTAAGGATACCGTGATGGGTTACTGTACGATTTTAGGCAGGTAATTGTTTGATAGAGCCATAATGGGCCGCGGCCCACCCCCCCCCCAACTTGGGCTCGATCCCCCAAACGACCCCACCCGCCAAAATATACATGGGCCGCCGGGGTGAAGGGGGTTTACCACCCTCGCCGGCCAATACCCCACCTTCGAACGTTCATACCCCCTCCCAAAGGGAAAAAAATTTCGCATTTTTAGGCGTTTTTTGGACTTTTGTGGGACACCCCCGAGACTGGCTAGCTAGACCACACCCCAATCCGGATTTTCCGGTTTATGTATGCGCAACCCCCACCCCCAAATTTTCGGATTAAACTTATATAAGCGCTACCATTTTTTACCTCTGCACGTACAACACTACAAATTATTGGTAGCGTAAATACGCAGTTGAGTGTAAAAAGATAGGGTTGTAGTGGCTGTGCAGCTGGTTGAGACAGCCTCCAATCGGTCAGGTCTACAGCTGGTGGATGCAGAGCGCACCGGCAAATGCTCAGATCCAACCGATTTGGTGGAGTTGGCGCGTCAAGTGCAAAAGGTTGGCTGCGCTTGTGACTGGAGATGGTAATCAGATAGGAGGCTGGTTTAGGCAGAGGAATTCGTTCGAGCACGAGCCGTCGGTCGTCTGGAAATAATAGCCGAACAGATGAGACACTTACAGGAACAGGCAAAGCGAGTGTTGCAAGAAGCTCAGCGCGACGATCTTTTGCATCACGCAGCTTGCAATTTTAAGAAAAAGCCAGGAAACGTCTACTACTTGTACGAGAGACAGTCTGGACAGAGATACTTCTCTATGATTTCGCCTGCGGTACTATTTGATGCTATTTGCTCAGCAAACCCAGACAACACCTTTCAGGAATGGGGTTCTTCCTGTCCGCACCATTTTCTGGGCTGCTACCGATTAGAAGCGGACATGAGCTGGACCTCTGCAGACAAGATGCAATCGAGAGAGGCAGAAATTAACCTGATGGACTCCATTCTACACGCCAACAAGTCTTTGACAGCACTGGAATTTGTTTCCAAAGACAACCCGATTCCTACAGAACTGATTACGCCTGATCCCGATTTTGGGCGTGCAACTGCCGACAACTGTGAAACTGTACCAATGGAGCCTTTTTCTCAGAGCTAGACTAATTTATGTCAGAAGATTAGTAACACTAATTTATGTCAAGATTTTTTAAATACAGTTAAACCTAGCAAATTGGAACATTGGGTCGTCATGTTCCATCTATCAAGGTTCACTCAAAATGGGCAGAAACATAATCGACTGTGCAATGCTGCTGAAAGGTACAAGAATACAATTTGACTAACTTTGAATTGAGCTGAGCTAAGACATGTGCGAGCCCAGATGCATTTACAGTCATGTCTCGTTAATCCGGACAAGTTGGGACCGGCCGATTTTGTCCGGATTAGCGAATTTCCGGATTAACGAATCAAAGCTAAAACACTGTTGTTCGGGTCAAAGGCCTAAATGACAACTTTCTGTTAGTTGCATATCAGATTCTGCAGCTGTACCTCCTAATTAAAACTCGAAAACTTATTGCAGCTGATTATAGCTCCTAAAAAGGCAAAAATAATCACATTCTGACTCAACGAAAAGCATTATTTATTTGAAAATTCACGCCTGAATTGAAAAATTGCGCATGGATTTTGTCCAAATTTACCAAATCCGGATTAACGAATCACTTTACCATACAAATTTCGAAGTTGGGACTCCAAATCTTCTGTCCGGATTAACGAATCCGGATCCGGATTAACGAGTCATATAACATGGGGGAAAATTGGGACCTGGCCTAATCTTGTCCGGAAGGCGAATATCCGGATTAACGAGGTCCGGATAAACGAGACATGACTGTATCTAGATAAAAGATTCAACAAGACAGCTAGTAAACTACGAATTTTTCGTCAAAATTCATGAGGGACCTTTCAATAGAAAATGCTTTGCTGCACCCCGAAAAACGTTTTCATAGTTCCAATTTGGTTTTCCTCAGTACAAAAGTATAGGAAAAATGGCTAGTCCGAGCACAGGGTTTATGCACCCGTACAACTTTTGTTCCACTTATCCAGTGTTCCATAAAAGATTCAACAAGACAGCTAGTAAACTACTAATTTTTCGTGAAAATTCATGAGGGACCTTTCAATAGAAAATGCTTTGCTGCACCCCGAAAAACGTTTTCATAGTTCCAATTTGGTTTTCCTCAGTACAAAAGTATAGGAAAAATGGCTAGTCCGAGCACAGGGTTTATGCACCCGTACAACTTTTGTTCCACTTATCCAGTGTTCCATAAAAGATTCAACAAGACAGCTAGTAAACTACTAATTTTTCGTGAAAATTCATGAGGGACCTTTCAATAGAAAATGCTTTGCTGCACCCCGAAAAACGTTTTCATAGTTCCAATTTGGTTTTCCTCAGTACAAAAGTATAGGAAAAATGGCTAGTCCGAGCACAGGGTTTATGCACCCGTACAACTTTTGTTCCCACTTATCCAGTGTTCCATTTCGAGGTTTGACTGCAAATTTGTGGAGCCTAAGCTTCTGTGCAACCGTACACAGGTGACAAACAAACAAACAAACGAGAAATGAACATGACGAAATTGGTAACAAGATCAACAAGATCGAGAATTGATCAAACAATCTGTTCATTTTGGTAGTGTGCAATGACTTAGACTTCCACAGCGGCCATTAGTTTTTCCACGTAATCCAGAAACGGCAAATTGTCTGTCTCAATGCGCAGCGTGTCCTTGTTGTGTTTCATTAAGAGAATCTGACGCAGCTTGTGCCGACTTTCTGCTGTGCCAGTCGCCGACACCATGGCAATGTAGGGCTTCCAGGGGAACGGTCGCCTCACACGAACGTCGTACGCACCGGACAACCTCTGAAATTATAATCTAGCTACCTACGCCCAGTCTGCAAGCAATTTCCAAGCCACAGTCAGTGTTACCTTCAAATTCTTTTCCAGTGCTTTGTCCTCTAAGTGATCGAAAGAAAACTGCACAGGCACCGGTGTCATTTCGTCGAAATCCCAGTTCAGCGCTTGCCCGGTCATTTCTGTCAGATGCAGCGCGTGAAACCTGCCTGTCACAGCTACTGAATGGTAGGTCCGGAAGGCCGTCTGTAGGTGTAATCAAATTATACATCTAACTAACGGTGTCTAAAAATACATTACAGCACTGGGCCAACTGCTATTGAAAAGCGCTCTTCCGCAAAATCAATTTTCCCTGCTAGTCAGTTGATCGAAAACTGCGGTTTTTGTTAAATGGCGGACAGGGTCGTTTTAGAGACATTCGTCTGTAGCGCAGCAATGCCTACCTGCGAAAGCCGCGTATATCGGGAGCCTCGAAATTTGCTTTTAGAGCCCAGGGGTCTCAGATCGATCCGCTCCATAGTGTTGAAGCTTCGGCTGCCCAAATACCTCAGCAGCCCCAGCAGCAGCTCGCCCTTGCGCAATTCAGTCAGCACTTCAATCGGTTCGGCGCTTTCCTGCTCTACCTTCAACCGGTACGCACTCACAAGCAAACCGAGTATGTACCACAAAAATTAGTACCGTTTCCAGTTTTGGTTGTTCTGAGTCAGTCATTTTCCACTGACCAGTGAAGTACATCAAAGCCAATAGACACAGTTCTACCGACTTAATCTGGCTGTCGCCCCCTGCCAGACCTTCGGCCTGAGACCAGACGTGTATAGCGAAGAAGACGCGATTGAGACCTGATGTACGCAGTGACACGTTGCCAGATCCTACCCCTCTTCTTACTGTACCTTCGTAAGCTTTGCAGTAAATATCAGTGGTGGTGTTGCTGTTCTGCTCTAGAAAGCCGAGAAAATCGTCCAGCTGTGCGTCGCTCGATTCGACGTAAGTGTCTAGTGTCTGTCCTAGCAGCTGGTGCAACGGGTCGAACAAAACGCGGCTGGTAGCGGACAGGAACTAAATCAAGTTCAGTAAACTATCCCTGCTCAAACCTATCATGTACCACTAACCTTGACCGACTTGACTATGCAAAGAAGATCCCAAACGATCCACGGAAAACTGCGAAACGGAGTGCGATTGGCCGGACCGTAGGAGACCATATACCAGGCAGACGCTTTGTCCAACATGGCGCTGCTGACCTTGCTCGAGTCCACACGATTCTCGCACTGGTTGCGCGCGTTATACAACAAGTAATCCTTCTCCACGCCGAACTCCTAAAATTTGCTATATACCGCATACGTACGTTTACCAGTCTGTCTGTCTGTCTGTCTGTCTGTCTGTCTGTCTGTCTGTCTGTCTGTCTGTCTGTCTGTCTGTCTGTCTGTCTGTCTGTCTGTCTGTCTGTCTGTCTGGGCACCATTTGGTAGCCAGGGTTGGTGTCGCTCTGGCGATGGCCCTACTGTAACAAAAGCCAAAAAATCCCGACCTTTTTGAAAAATTTTTCACATTTAATGTGATCAGTTCATAAAAGTAACAGGTCATCCGCCGAAGGGGGTTGGGGCTCTGGCGCCGGCCGGGGGATCTGAGCCAAAATTTTGGGAGGGGGGTTGGGCACTAAAAACGCCCAAAAATCGAAAAAATCGCAATTCTTCGGCTAAAAATCGCCAAAAATCGCAAATTTGGGCTGAAATACAGCTAAAAAGTGCTGCCTTGCAGGCCATTTTGGCAATTATTGTGTCTGAAATTGTAAAAAAATTACAAAAATTTGCTCAAAAATTTACTTGCCAGAAAAATCGGGGGAGGGGGGTCGCCGAAATCGTCTCGGGGGGGGGGGGAAGTCCCCATCGGGGGGGGGGGGCCCTGTTACATGTATGGATCAATTCTTCTGACAAGACCCTTGACATTTCTATGTCCTAACCAGCAACAACCCTAGTACCGGCACCACTACCTTCGGCTGCTGTGGTGATACCAAACGATGTAAGTCCCCAGGCTAATAATGTACGCACGAAAAGAAGTGAAAAGGACAAAAATCTTGAAAAACTCCTCTCTAAAGCGCTTGCGCATGCTATTGTAGCGCATTTCCACCACTTTTTCTGTGTTGTATAAGGAAAAGTCCTCGCGTTCTTTCTGACTGATGCGTCGTAACCGGGACATGTGACCAGACACAAGAGCACCCTCATTTTCAACGCCGTACTGATCGATGAGAGCCTGAAACCGTTCACTACCTACAGTACGACATGGGTTAGCGCTAATCTTTGAGGATTATTGAGCACGCTGAAAGGAAAAGCAATTTTAATCGATTTTCTTTTCGTTAAAATACCGAATGTAGTTAGACAGTCAAAGATATCTCGTCCAGTACATAGCATTTAACTTAGCGATAGAAGTGATATTACCGACCTGTAACTGGGCTTCGTAGCGACCTGCCACTTCACTCGCTTGTTGTTCATAGTCGGTCCAGTTATCAGTTGCCAAATCCTGGTCCAACTCCGAAATCAGCACTTGTTCGCCCAAATTCAGATTGTCCGCTATCGATTTAACTTTTCTACAAACAACAACCAAAACCTAATAATCTAAGGGAGACCGACCGCTCTACCGACCGAAATAAAACGCCGACCAATCGTTCACTGAGATACATTGGCTTGTTGGCCATCTCCATATAATCTGGCCACAGCACCGGCCGCTCTTCCTTCGATAGTGGCGGAGGCGCCTGGCCAGTTTTAGGAAAGTCCACCTGAAATTCCTTCTAAGATTTTCTATTCTCCAGCTGCTCCCCACCTGACAAGAATGCTTGAGGGCCAGTTCCTTGCAGATTTCGTCATCGATGCCGAGCCGGTCGGCCTGAACAAGATGAGCGTTGGCCACCACTCCTATCGTATCCATATGAATGTGCTTGACGAAAAAATCAATCATCTGATCACTCTGCAAACAGGAACCCGCTACTGACATACGCAGACGGCGCCAGGCATACATGTACTAGGGGGTTTGGGGGGTTATCCCCTAGCTGAAAAGGCCAACCCCCTCACCCTCCTCCCGAGACAGGTTTAAGGCCCCCCCCCGACCCAAAAATACAAGTACTAGTAGTGGCTCCAGTACTAACAAACTGGCTCAGCAACCACTAATTTAGGAAAAGCTAAAATTAGCTTGAAAAGCCTTTGGGAAACCGAATTTGGCGTTTCCACTGCTGATATTTAAGAGAATTTGGTGTATTTGTAAGCAATTTTTGTCATTTTTTGCTTGTTTTTAGCTCTTAAACGCTATTTGGCAGCTTAAAATTTTTAGCGTCCTTACTGAAAAAAACGTGCTAAAACGCCATTTCCAGGCGTTCTGGAGATTTTTAAATTTGGGACCCCCCTACCCCCGTCCCCCCAGGTCGGCCCGGAGCTGTTACATGTATGGCGCCAGGGTTTTCGATTTTGCTTTCATTTACGGAGAAAATGATACAAAATTTGGACAAGAGCAAAATTCGGTGATCAGAAAAACAATCAAACATGCTCATTCTTTGAGCCACCCATCCACCGTTATAGTACTTGTATCTCTTCCAGACGACTCGCTTCCAGCTTCTTTCGGTCCAACGGCGCCTCATTTTCTTCAAATCTCAATCTGTCATCCCAATAGACAGCGTATTCGTCACCATCCAAGTCAGATCCTACATAAATCAGTCGTCAAACAAAATAATTACGGGTACACTTTAATTGTAAAAAATATATTTTGAATGGGTGGTGCCCCCAACCTTTTACCAAACCGGCCGGTATGCTGCCAGCAGTGCAAAAAACTCGGTTTTGTCTGAGCGTTCAATGTACCTGCCATCTCGTCAGTGTGAGGACGAGCCCCGTAGCGCGGAAAAACGATCACGTCAACGCAATGAGTAAGCTCTGGCTTGTCAACAGCCTCCAGAATGCGAACATCGCCGGGCACAACACACGGATTTTTTGTTACCATTATTTTACCTTCAACTTTAGCATTACTACATTGTACATACACAAAATCTGTATCCTCTAAGCTACCCGTAACAACTTTGGTCCGTTGGTCAGAAGGGTTGCCAACAGAATACTGAACATAGACCTGTCCATACTGTAGTGTGCCCGATTCATCGAGAACGCCGAACATAGAGCGGCCGAGATGCATGGGAATTCTGACTTTCAGTTTTCGTAACTGTTGTTCTGAACAGAAGACACTTTAAAGGAGAGCGTGGGAAGACAATCAGTACCGACAGTAGTTCTGTGCACAGCCATGAGCATAGAGCGGAAGAAAGGTTCGTTGGTGATGACCAGGCCGCACTGACGCAGCTGTCGGTACTGCACGTGGGCAGGAGTGCGTTGCTCCAGGGCTTCTATGCAGTCGGCTTCCTGACACAGCATGTCGGTCAGTTGATAGAGCTCCTGCTCCACTAACTCGTCAATCCGACCGGTCACTTTCTGGTGCACTTGGTGCTCTTTACTGCTCACCTCAAACACCTCATACATGTAACAGGTCATCTGCCGAAGGGGCGGCTCACACGCTCAAAATCGCAATTTTTCGGCTAAACATCGTCAAAAACCGATGAAATACAGCCAAAAACTGCCGTTTTACAGGAGATTTTGGCAATTTTTGGTCTGGCCTAAGTCGGGTGGGGGCAGACATGTACACTGTATGCCTAAGCTTCCGGCAGTAACAAGTATGTGCAATGGGCTCCACTCAGCCAACAAATTGGTCCTGGGAGAACGGAGTACCTGATCGAGAATCATTATGAATGGACGATTCAGGTAGACTTGGCTAGGAGCACTCCACTTAACGATTTCCAAATATTCACTGGAGTCGGTCTCGAATTTGCACATGCTGTTTCGGAAGATGACTTTGATTCTGCCGCCGTCTTTAGTGACAAGCGAGCGATCGTGATCCATTCCCGGATCAACACTTAGCATGCCCTTGTACCCTGAGTAGCGCACCTGAGGAAATTAAATAGACCTAGGCACTAATTACACTATTTACAAAGCCCAATTTAACCTGAAAGGCAGACGGCACGGGATCAATTTTAGGACTGTAAACGGCACAGATTTCTTTGGCAGCAGAGTAAGATATCCTGCCGATACCATCTGAGAATATGTAGCTGAAAGCAAGAAAAGTTGCATCGATGAACTTATTCACAAAAATACTAACTTGTCCCCATCTTCCGGGTTGATTGTCTCCGATTTTATGTCTTTCTCCTTTTTGTACTCACCCTTGTGTAGACCGATAGTGTCCTAAAAGTACGGCTAGCGAGAAACTCAGTCACCCAATTCAATAAGACCTGAGCTTGTGTGAAACACTGACCCATCCTGGCCATCAGTTTGGCCACGCTCATGGCATCGCTGAAGTTTCCGCGTCGAAATAAAGCCTAAATATTGACGCGTTGGTGGTGGTAAGGGCTTTAATGTAGTAACGTACACGGGCGTGACACAGGCCAAAACTGAACAACAGATACGTCTATCTGAGTCGGGTATAGACCGTACGTGTGACCCTAACACGTAAGTAATATAAATTAGCATATAACTCCGCGCGCATAGGTTAAACGCCATGGCATACACTCACACGCAATCACACACATACGACACCACTCCCCCCTCTGAAAAGAGTGAGTGACCGGCAGAATGAAGTGAGATACTACACGCACAACATATCACAGATCATGTATTTATGGGATGCATGTCTTCTACCGGTGTTCTGTTGTGGTGGATACAGAATAATGGATGGCAATTTCTTGAGTTGGTGGCAGTTGGATGCTCAGGAGAACTCATGAAATGCTGCCGACCGTTCCTCATTTGCAGGATTGTAGCAATGGCAGTGCTGATTGACAGAAACAACCTAGGTCTTGTGCGGCACACGACTGCTACCTCAGTATTTTCACAACTGTGCGAACACTGGTATCCAAGGTCTGCGCTGGTGACAAGTGGTTTGCAGTGGACTGGACCCATAGGCAACTTCATCACTGACATCTCAACTTGTACCATTGAATCGCAGACACACTGAGCTGACTTCGGCTTTTTACAGCGCGATGAAGTACTGATCAGTTGGATTGACCAAATTCGACAGTGAAGAGAGGATGTGCTGAGTTGAGCAGGTTGATGTGCACGGTGCTGGCACTTTGTTGCTTTCGCTTTGTTTTGCATAGCTTGTTGAGCCAGCTTGCTCTGATGGTGACTTCTCACTTCAGGCAGGTTGCGTTTCTGACTCGGAGCACTGGTGTTGTCATTGCTGCTGCTGGCATCTGTCTTACTGTGACTAATGAGCTGCTTGAGCTGTCCTTGGTAGTCAACAGATTGGCAGAATTGCACGCAGGTTGTGCTGAGTGAGATATTGATACTGCAGAGATATCTGGGTTGGCTTGAGAAATCGCAAGATGGCACAGCTTGCAGTCTACACTTTGATCCAGTGG
Organism: Sabatieria punctata; assembly: GCA_030248155.1. Taxonomy (NCBI): domain Eukaryota; kingdom Metazoa; phylum Nematoda; class Chromadorea; order Araeolaimida; family Comesomatidae; genus Sabatieria; species Sabatieria punctata. The sequence goes on from JASANB010004805.1 coordinate 9,615, forward strand.
TCATCCTGCAGCGGCTGCTGACTGAGACAAACTCGAACCATTGCCTTCCAGATAGCACTCTCTGCTGAGCCCTTGCTTGAATAGAAGATGTCTTCTTTATTCTGGGGTGGTTGAGCACTGTCCATGGGTTGCATTTCTTGATGCTCTGGCTGCGTCCAATGCAGGACCATCGATGCTTCACGTTACTAATTGGTGGCCATTGGACCTCAGCGATGGCTCTACAGACAGGTGTCAAGAAATCTGTACGTTGTTGACCACTCCATCTGGCTTGATCATGGCAGTTTGCTTGTTCCCTTTGTTGGCACGTCAGCTTGGCGTTGCTGGTTGCAGCCCACAAACTGCATGTCAAGATCGGATCCTGCCATCGTAGTGACAGCTCAACCCTTCCATTGGATTGAATGTTGATAGCATGTAGTGACGGTGACTCAATCTTTCCACCGAATTGAGTGATGACAGCTTTGAGCCTGCTGAGAGAATTCCTGGATTCCATCTCACACCAGCACCAACTTGCGACAAGCTTTCCTCTCCAGTGCGTGGAGGCTGACCACTTGGTCCACATGTAGTCCCAGCTTACTTGGAGTCCATTCCAAGTGCTGACTAGGTAGCACACTAGTAGCTGAGGTAAGGCTGGACTTCTGCTGGTGGGGAACTCCCATTGGCACTTGCTAGCTGCCTGACCAATGACAACTGGTGGTTGATGCAGTGTTCTAGACCAGGTCTGACTGAACTGCATGCCAACATCACTACTACTGGCTTCTAGCGCTTGACTACACAGAGCCAGCTTGTGCAGATCACCCTGTTGACTGACTGTAGGCAGAAACTGGTTGTAATAGCTCTGAGCTACCACTAGAGCGCAGATACACACCATAGGTACAGAACTTGCGGGTGACCGGTTGCTGTTAACTTGGCTTTGGTTTTGGTTTTGGTGCAGACTTGACGCGTACCTCTGTACCACAACTGACTCTTGGTCTGGTACAGGCTTGCTGTTTTGTGGCCTTCCATCAGCCACGCCTGTTCTAGCACACCATTGCAGCACAACTGACTCGAGTTTTGAGACAACCGACTGTCTAGCTAACAGTTGCGTGCTGGCACCCTTTGGCTTGGCCACAGCCAGGTGCTTGATGCGATCGCTGGTGCTGAAGCTAGGCACACACACAATACAAAACAACTCATCACAGAGCAAATCACAATTCACGTGATTATCACAGTTGCTGGCTTCTGATGGGCCTCTTGTGCGCGAGGGCTGCCTGTAGCTCTGGTGAGGTTTGACCGATGGCGGTGAGAACTGCACCAATCTCACGCCTGACAGATGATGCGGTCGGTGGCAGGTTGTAACATTGCTTGTGGTACGAGTCGTGCCTGCAGCACTATCTGTTACCACTGTGCCGTTGACGCTCGGTGGACTGCTTGAGTCACTAACCAACATTGCTGTACAGTTGTGGTCGCTAGATGGCCCCTGTGTGCGCAGGGCCCTTGTCTGGCAAGTGCTTGTGTTGTAGACTGGTGTAAATAGTCCAGCATACCGTAATCGATGCACCCCATTGGTTGGTAACAGTTCAAAAAGCAGAGTGTAGTACATGATGTACAGTAGTAGCTGGCATGGGTGGGACTCAGCGACCGGGAAGGGATGGGTATTCGGAGTCTTCGCCGCGACCCCTGGCCACCCTGTCGCTAGTGCCGGAGCTCCTTCGGCACCCAAGCAGAGCCCGCCAGGATCACGGTTTGGACAGATCCCAGCCTCCCGCACCCCCAGACCCTGATGAGTCTTCTGGAAGAACGTAGGGGTTGTAGGTCGCTGCCCCCAGCCGCTATGGACACCACACTAGGCGCTACAAACCTGCCCAGTTGCACAGTAGATGTACAGTACTTACAGACCCTGGTGTCCGATGACCAAATAGGGTTGCAGACAAAGAGAAGCACGTTGCAGAATGGAAGCTGACCAACGCAGTAGGCGTAGCAGGGAAATACCTGCCTGTTGGCGTCAACGGTGCTGCAGTGAGTGGCAGAGTGACCGTTTGGTAGTAGCAGTGCTGTGATGCCCAGGTGTGGCAGTCCCGGCACACCATCTTGCAAGTCAGACGTCTCAAGCTGCGTGGGTTGGTCGACCGACGTCGCGCCTAACCAATAGGTGGCTGCGAATGATCCCACTCCAGCAATGCGCACAGTTGCAGCTCGATCTACAACAAAGACAACTGACGTACCAAACATTACGGAAAAGAGCTCCAGACGTCCCTGTCCTGGGGTTTGAAGGTAGGAGCAGCCCGAGTAAATATGCGAGCCTTTTTGACCTGCACTTCTCACATGGATTGGTCCTCTGGTCCTGCAGTCTATGATGCCCCATTTCCTTTGAGGGCCGCCCTGGCTCGATCGAAATGTCGAATCTGCACTGTTGTACCGAGTGGGGCGGGCGGCCGTACCCTCTGTGGCAAAGACTGTACTGGCTGCGATTGCGAGTTTTGCAGCTTCTGAACCACTAACTACACAATCGGACCACTGCGCAATACCTGACCGCAATTGTGTGACGTTGTCTTGACTGCTCAACAACGGAGAGTCTTCTTTGTCGGTCGGCCCAAAAATAGTTGTTGGTTGCAGACAGCAGTTGCTCTGGTGGTCGATATCTTCACCAGCCGCCGAATCCAAATGTCGGTGTTGAACAACTTGCCGATAGTAACAGCAGTAGGTCGTTGTTTGACAGACAGGACGTCGCTTTCGCCAATGGGTTTGAGCGGTTCTCCATGCCGTCGAGTTGTGGATGTCATCGGTCGGCGCTCTTGTGGACGCTTGCGTACGAGCTCGTCCGGCGCACCGTGCCACCTTCCTGTCCATTGCCTCGTCTTCGACAGACTTGAGAGAGGGGAGCCTGACCTGTGCCCGGTAATCGCTGCGAAGCACACAAAAAACAAGCAGCTTTTTAGCCGGCGTCGTCAATGACGCGTTGGTGGTGGTAAGGACTTTAATGTAGTAACGTACACGGGCGTGACACAGGCCAAAACTGAACAACAGATACGTCTATCTGAGTCGGGTATAGACCGTACGTGTGACCCTAACACGTAAGTAATATAAATTAGCATATAACTCCGCGCGCATAGGTTAAACGCCATGGCATACACTCACACGCAATCACACACATACGACAAATATATTTTTTCTACCAGCTCAGCTCCCACAGTTATCGCACATATGCTATTCGATTTCAAATTAATTGTGATAATGGCAGATAAAAATCTTACTTCTAAAGCATAGTTGGCTCTGTAATACTTAACATCGTCATCCTCCGAACCGCACAAGGAGAAATTTCCTTCAGCCAACTGCCGCCAGAAGGTGGTCTGAGTAAAGCTATCCAACGAGATCGACTGCATGAAAATATTAGCGAAGTTGACCGAAACTCTGGCCCTCGATCGTAAGCGACCCACGAGATCAAAGAAGCGATCGGGTTGGCTCAGACCAGCCTAAAGATCAGACCAGATACTAATTATGTCCACCAGACATGGAATACTTGCCTATTGAAACGGATTTGTATATAACAACCACTGATCTAACCCTTCTGTCATTGTTTGTTTTGTAAGTAAAGTGCTCTCCCGTTTCATTTGGTGCCGAGACCGAAACTTGTTTGTTGTGTTGTGTTGTGCACCACTCCTACTCCTACAACTACCGCCACCACTACTCCACTACCACTCCAAAGCCCATTCAAGCCCACCGTCTACCAAGCCCACCGAGCCCACCAAGTCCCACCACCACCGAGTCCAAGTTCCATGTGTACCACGACCACTACTCCATCGTTCGTCTCTACCTCCTACCACTACCACGTCCAAGCACCACCACTCAGTTCTCCGCCTTCCCAGGGGAGCAGTCGCCCGCAGCCCAGTCCACCAAGTTCCATACGTACATCCATGTCCACCAGCCCACCAGTCGTTCCAAGCCATCCTACAACTCTCTCAAGACCATCAACGACAATGTCTGGAGCTACTACATCGTCACCAACAAGAACAACGCATCCTCAACAATCGTATTCTCCTTGCGCTTACCAAGTCCCTGTCCCAGCCTTGCGAGTCCCCAGTGACAACGTCAACAACCCACAACCTCCGTTCCCGTTTGACAGGAGAGAAGACAACCGTTCAGAAGACAACCGTTCCGGCAGATATCGAGCCAGCTGACACAACATCGGGTAATGGTAACAGAAGAAGGGCAACAAGAAGAAGAAGGACAATGATGAGAAAGCAAAGAAAGATCAAGAGAAAAAGGAAGAGAAGACGAAGGCAGCGGAAGAGAAGAAAGAGAAGAGGGGAGAGAAGAGTGTTTTCGCGTTTGCGTTCGTTCGCCGAGAGATGGAAGCGCGCGCGTCACCAATGACAAGGCGCCAGATCAGGACCAAGGCGCAGCAAGGAGGGAGTGTCGCCCGCGCAAGACGGAGTCACCATGGCGTCAACGTAGAGCAGAAGTTTGGAGGTGCGGATCAGCTGACGCCAAGCGGTCATCACTCAGAGTCACAGCGATTGTCAGGCACAGCGGCGGCCCAGCGGACACTCGCCTGATGGGGGAGTGATGAAACGGATTTGTATATAACAACCACTGATCTAACCCTTCTGTCATTGTTTGTTTTGTAAGTAAAGTGCTCTCCCGTTTCACTATCTAACCAGAGAGTACGATGTCTAGCCTACCTCAAATCCCATTGGAACGTGGAATCGGTCACGATCTACTAGATCATTGATATCGAATTGCATGCGCAAAACAGCGCAGCCAGCAATCAGACCCGAGTCCTTCGGACAGCCGTGGAATTGGAGCACTCGCTTCCAGTCCCTGTGCTTCCAAATGTCCACATGTTTGTTAGGCTGCAGACTCGGCACCGCTTCGTACACCTGCAAAAAACCAACTGCACTAATACAACTGTAGGTTCCGACGGCCGAACCAATGGCGGGTGCTTGACCACCAAATACAAGATGGCCAGTCCTCCCTCGATACGACCAACGTCCACCACGGCACTGATCAGGGAGCCAAACTTGAATTGCAACTTGAAGCACTTCTTAACGTCAGCACACCGGAATTTTATGTTCAAAGAGGAAATATCGAATTCCCAGTCGGACGCCAGGTTGAAGACTGATGTTGAAGCTGAAAAAACAGTTAGAGTAACCACTAATAATTGGTTAGCTACTTACTTTCCGTCCGCTCTGGAAGAGATGCCTGATAGCCGATGCGATGGTAGCTGCGAAATGTACCGGGGTTAAGAAAGGCACCCATCGACACCTCAGTGAGACGGACGTTAACGAAGTCAGGACTGAAACGACCACATAAGCATAGATACGCACTCAAACCCACCCCACACCTACAGTACGTAGCAAAGTAACCAACTCTCACTACCCAGCAGCACAGCATCAGAGATACTATTACGCTCAGCTTTCTTGAAGAAAAAACTTTATAGGCTTTTTTTATAATAATTTAGTTAACCAATTTTACTGATATCCAAGCCCTATCCGAAAAAACGCAGTAGATTGTATTTAGGAAAATCTGGATGGGCCGAGGCAGACTACGCTAGCATTTCAGCTGAGGGAATTTTCAAATTATGAGGAGGCTGTGGGGTAAGCAGCGGGTGATGGGGGCTGAGGGTACTGTATGCTAAAACAAAAAGTGCGATTTTTGCTTATCATCTCCACAAGATGCTTATGTCCGTCAGATGCCGCTACCCCGTCAGGATTTGAAAATTTTACCACCCCCTCAACCGAACTGCTAGCCCACGTCTGGTTGGGGCTCAGATGGGACGGGGGTTGGGGGTTTACCCCCACCGGTCAGGGAAAAATATTTCGCTTTTTCAAGCAAAATAGGCATTTTTTTGGATCTTTTTGGACTCCCGGAGGCCTCCAAACGTCCTTCCGGCTTTTTGCGGGTACTCAAAATCTGAAAATTTGGGTGGTGGGCCTACCGATATGGGGGCCGCGGCCATTTTGGTAGGCGGGTCCAGGAAGAAAATTCGGCTTCAGGTGCGTGGGAAACGCCAGACCCATCTATGTACATGTTTACACCCATTTTAGGAACACTTTTACCGTAATATTCTATACAAACTTCTTCCAAAAAATTGCTGAGGGAGTAGCGACGGCATGAGCGGGGTGGATCAGAGGCTGACAGATTTGGGTTGATCAACCACCCTCAGCTCCCTTTCCCCATATGTGGCCTAAGCTCGGGGGTCCCCAAAAAGTCCAAAAATCACTGCAAAATTACTTTTGCTTAAAAAATTAGGCTATGGATAACTTGAGGGGGAGGTAGCGGCCCGTTAGGGACTGGCACTGTAATAGCAAATGAAACTTACTGAGCCTTCATGCAGTAGGCATCGCCATCGACAAACTGCAGGTACGGCTGAATGCTCATCCGTTCAGACGTCTGACACCACTCCCGCGCCAGACGCTGCATCGCCTCTCTTCTGTCATTCGCCCCGCAAGCTCTGACGCTGGCCTTGATCCTGGCCGTCGGATCTTCATAGACAGCCTGCGCCGACGCCGCCGCTACCACCGATTCCTCAGGCACTTGAACCGACGGACAACCGACCAGAATTGTTTGCACTATTTCTTTGGCACTGTCGACGTCACCGAACTCTGACTGCATAGACACTTCCACCAACAACTCTACTCCGTCCACGGAATCGTCGGCCGAGTCCACCGACCCATTCGTCAGACTGAAACAAACCAACTATCGGTAAATGTATAGTTTCCGGGCGTAAAATCAGGAAACGACCCCAGATTGAAATTAACACTTTTAATGATCATAACTAATTATAAATTAACAAGATTCATCGATAAATATCGATTATCAATTATTTTTTTTGGCAAAATTCCAAAATTTCAAAATCGTCCAAAATGGTCATATTATATATCATTTGAAAGCACATCGTCTGACGAGTCTAATGATCACTACATCAGCATAGGAAACGCCCCGGGGGCCTGTTTTGCCAAATATAAAAGCCCCTAGAGACGCATCAGTATAGGCACGCTCCGGAGGGCCTGGTTTAAAAACATAAAAGTGCCCCTAGGGGACGCATCAGTATAAGGCACGCTCCGGAGGGCCTGTTTTAAAAACATAAAAGTACCCCTAGGGGACGCATCACTATAGGCACGCTCCGGAGGGCCTGTTTTCCAAATATAAAAATACCCCTAGAGACGCATCAGTACGGGGCACGCTCTGGAGGGCCTGTCTTCCAAATATAAAAATACCCCTAGGGGTACGCATCACTATGCTGATCCCCTAGGGGTACTTTTATGTTTTTAAACCAGGCCCTCCTGAGCGTGCCTTATACTGATGCGTCCCCTAGGAGTACTTTTATATTTGGTAAAACGGGCCTCCCGGGGCGTGCCCTATGCTGATTTAGTGATCATTAGACTCGTCAGGCGAAGGGCTTTGAAATGATAATAACATGACCATTTTGGACGATTTTGGAATTTTGCCAAAAAATAATCGATAATCGATATTTATCGATAAAACTTGTTAATTTATAATTTGTTATGATCATTAAACACATTAATTTTAATCTGGGGCCGGTTCCTGATTTTACGCCCGGAAACTATACATTTACCCAACTGCCTTCTCAAAAGCAATTCTCTACGTCAAGGTCTATATGCAAAGTGCTTATATGCCCAGTATTTTGAGCTTTGCTCTTGAACTAACTAACTGATCATTCTATCTCATAAAATAGGCTAATGATTGCTTGATTTAATCAAGACAGAAATTCCTAAACCTATAAAGCGTTTCAACTTTTTTTCTCGTTACATTTCAAGTATATTTGGCTTAACTGACTTTTAGGGGTCCCTAATGAGGGCGTATATCTCAGGATCTAAGCAGAGCACATTAATGAAACTTTCAGCATCTTTTAAGAATTTATTGATCTTTCATTTAAAAAAAAGATTCATTCAAATCCGTTGAGATTTGCCTTAACAACTGACTTTTAAGAGTCCCTCTATTGTACGTACAATGTACCTGTATTAATTAATCACTTTCTTGCTAAAGCTTAGGCTCAGGCTCAGGCTCAGGCTCAGGCTTAGGAGTCAACTGAATACGGTAGATAAAATTTAAATTTTTGTTAGGGACCCCTAATAGTCAGTTTTGCCACCGCTGTCTGTAGCAACCGCAAATCTCAACGGATTTGAGTGAATCCTTTTTTAAATGAAAGATCAATAAATTCTTAAAAGATTGCTGAAATTTTCATTACTGTGCTCTGCTTAGATCCTGAGATATACGCCCTCATTATTAGGGACCCCTAAAAGTCAGTTTTGCCGTATATTTTCCATACTCGCACAGAAAACCAAACTAACAGTAGATATAATCATACATGTAACAGGTCATCCGCCGATGGGGGGAGGGGGGGGGTTGGGGGGGGTCTGGCGCCGGCCGGGGGGGTCTGAGCCAAAATTTTGGGGGAGGGGGTGGGCACTAAAAAACGCTCAAAAATCGAAAAAATCGCAATTTTTTGGCTAAAAATTGCCAAAAATCGCTAATTTGGGCTGAAATACAGCTAAAAAGTGCTGTTTTGCAGGCGATTTTGGCAATTTTTGTGTGTGAAATTGTAAATAATTGCAAAAATTTGCTCGAAAATTTACTTGCGAGAAAAATCGGAGGGGGGGGGGTCGTCGGTGAAATCGTCTCGGGGGGGGGGGGGGGGGGCCCCATCCGGGGGGGTCTGGCGTGTTTCGGGTGGGGGGCAGACCCCCCCCAGACCCCCCCTGTTACATGTATGGATATAATAAGAACATACCCAGCACTGCTCGTTGGTGCCGCCATATCGAGTTCACTTCCCTCATACAAAATCTCTGACAGTCAGCAGCAGTCACTGTTGACTTAGCATTGCACCAAGGAAAGAGTTTTCAAATAGCAACCGGTAGTGACAACACCACTTTACAGCCCAACACTAGAAAAGAAGGTTGAGTCTGAGTGAGCCAGCCTGGATGACTAAGTTGTCCGATACCAGGCACAACTACCTAACCGGTAATATCGAATCGGCGCAAAGGTAATCGGCGCAAAGCGCAAATTTACGGTACCAGCGCTAATGCGGGAAAACTTTACATGTGCGTTCAGTACCCCAATTTACATTGGAGGAAGCCCATTCCCCCACCCGCCAACCAGTCTGACTTTATAAGCCTTGGTTTTAGCTTAGGCCTAAGTTCAATCTTAGCTTTTCAGGTTAAAAATGGCTATTTCGTGGGTGGAGAAATGGACCGGGAATCATTTACATTAAAGCCTTGAACTGGTTAGTAGTCTAACTTAGCTTCTTGTTTGGAAGGTAACGCGAACGTAAAAAAGTACTGCTGGGCTGGGAAAGTACTGACTTAATATTATTATAATAATTATAATCTCACCAGCAATCTGAGAGCACAGAAACTGTTGCTGCTGCGGCGAGCCACATTTCTTATTTACGAATCTAGAGAGTTATGTATTCTACGTATTCTGTACGTTACGTTGTTCCTTACACGGGACCGGACGCTTTTAGACACGCCAGGCTTACCGCTTGAGAATCAGGGAAATCAAACATCGCTAGCAAACGAGTTGCATACTTTAACTTCAAAATCAATTTCCAAGGTGTATTCACAGTACATCGTTCGCTGTTCTGTTTTATTGGTCGTATAGTCTAGTCAGTAATAGCGATCCGCGCGCCTGTCACTCCGAGTTCTCTCTTGGCTACGAATACGAATACCAAAATCAGCTGTGAAATTTGCAAACCATTTTTCATACGGCTCTGCTTTATTAATCCGGGTAATTTAGGACCGCCCGAATTTGCTATGATTAGACCGGGGACCGAGATTGTTAACTTTTACCAACTTATGAAAACCACACTTACGTTGTTGCCGCAGTAGCTTTGTTAGGCGTGCTAGTCATCGTCCCAGCACAATTATGATCGACGCCGACTTCGTCTTCAACGAACGGTACCGTTTCGTTCATCTTTATTTCATTTACAAATGTTAAAAAGCCGTTCCTCTAAGGACGGAAATGGGTGGAGCTAATGTATCTGAAGTTATTCTCGGCCTATACCCCACGCTGATGTGGGCAACGAAATTTATGGATTCCAGAGTGGTATTAAACTTGAAATATTAACTTGAGTAATTAACAACAATTAATAGTAATTAATAAAATAATTAACGCATTAACCTGAGTCCTTGAAGGTTAAATACAGTGCATATTGCGAATGGGAAATGGTCCTGAGATAATCATCATTTATGCAACGACAACTTAAGAAAAGATGGATAATAGGATTTAAATTTCGCGGGCTACAGTATCTTAGATGTTCACGCAACCACTGAAAAATTTGCGCCACTTTGCGCTTTGCGCCGATTAACTTTGCGCCGATTCGATATTACCACCTAACCCGCTGTATGCAAATATTTGGGGAGAAATACCAAAACCGCTAAACACGCTTTAACAATAATAACAACTTTATACCGAGTTAATAAAAGGCTATCACAATTCAGTTCTCTCTACACGATGTAAACGGACAGCAACACCAATGCACAATCATAATTGCGTTTAAATAATGCATGTGATAAATAGACACTTGACACAGAAGAACATGCAACAAGCACGCAGAATGAAACGAGAAGGGGCATTCAGTTTGGCACCCAGGAAGCATAAAAAGTTTGTGAGTGAAGTCGAGAACGTAGGTAAACGCCACTGAACTGTACTTACATACACTGTGTGTGAAGATCAATCGAAATCGACGAATCACGGAAGGCAACGGAGACACGGTCTCTACCGGTTTTCGGGATCACAGATAGGGCCCGACCGGATACAAATTTCTACCGGATCCGGATCCGGATCCGGATATGCCGGATATCATTGATCAACTTAAAATTTTTTACAATGCAATAAACCACATACAGGGTGTCTCAAAAATGATCACATTTCTTTTTACTGCCATTTCCGCAAATTTTGACCAGATAGGCCGAAATTTGGACTACAGGTGCCAAAATTCCGGGAATGTTATATGTTAAAGTTTGGTGTACTAGACTTGACTAATCCTCGAGAAATTTCAAAAAAAAGTGAAAGTTGGTAATTTCAATAGCGAAAGCCGGTCATCGAAAAAAGGTTATATTACATTATCGCCTAAACTCTAACGATGGCGTTGGAAACTGATCGGGTACTTTCGAAATGTACCTACACCTGTACCTGATTTTGGGTATTTTTGGACTGAAACAGGTACAGGTATCAAGTACAAACAGAATGGTAGTTTTACACCGATTTGTTCCTTAAAAAAGCGTGTAAAAAGGGAAAGGCTAATGTTTCAAGATTTTCTCGCCCTGCTTGGGCCGTTGCCCAACCAGACCTCTTCAGACTACAATACCTCCTAATTTCTGTTAATACTATACTGAGAATGCTTTCAAAAGCGTTTTTCAAGCTAATTTTGTTCAAATTTTCTCGCCCTGATCGGACCGAGGCTCAACCAGAGATCTAAGAATTTAATACTTCCTTTTGCAAAATCCTGAGCAAGCCAATAAGTAAGGGGAAGTCAAATAGGGACATAATTGTACAGGTAAAAACGGTTTACGCGAAGCCTTACTCTAAGTGGTAAAGATAAACCACCAGTGATGTACAATGTATGTGCAAAGCGATTCTGCACTCTGGTGATATTTTGAGAGTGGGTTTTTAGCATTTTGTGCAGTTAAATAGCGAAAAATATCCTAAAATGACTGGAACAAATCTAATTTTATGTTAAAATAGGTAAAAAATCACGTTTTTCATCTATGACTGATATCCGGCATATCCGGCAGGTAATATCCGGATCCGGTACCGGATCCGGATATCCGGTCGGGCCCTAATCACAGATATACAGGGTGGGCCATTTATCTATTCCCGGTTTCATATAACCATAACTTTTTTCCAGTCAGATCGATTTTATTAAAATTTTACATACAAATGTCTTAACACTTCAAATTTTTACAGTTAAAATTTAAAATTAATCCTTCACTCTGGTCGCTAGTTATGCGTCTCCACGTGGCCGCCCCACCCTATGCTGGAGTACCGACTGAGGCTGGAGAAAGTGATCGAAAAATGTGGCGGCCACGTGGAGACGCATAACTAGCGACCAGAGTGAAGGATTAATTTTAAATTTTAACTGTAAAAATTTGAAGTGTTAAGACATTTGTATGTAAAATTTTAATAAAATCGATCTGACTGGAAAAAAGTTAAGGTTATATGAAACCGGGAATAGATAAATGGCCCACCCTGTACTTTCCGGACATCACTTTCCGTCTCAGCAGCGACAGCCGGTACCGGTCTGAGTCAATTTCCACCTGCACGCCCGAGAAACTGGCGTCGCTCGCACTAAATTGCACCTGACTACTAGACGGCTGGGCCGGACCGCGACTCAGCGAGACCCGCGCTTTCAAAGATCCACTGTGGTCGCCGTGGCGCGACAACTCAGTCAAACGCCACGTCAACCGGTCGTCCGCTTTCGACCTAAACCGACCACCTACGTAACCCGGTAGCAATGCAAAATCAGAGACTACCACTCGGCGTCCGGTTTAGAAGTGACACTTTCAATGCCTCCTTTGACATCAGTTACGAACTGTAGGTTTAGCAGGGTGGACTCTAGTGAGCAGTCGGGGTTGAGACGGTAGTCGATGCGCAAGTCCGTCTGCTGAGCCTCGCACTTGCAGAAACTGACCAGCAGCAAGGGTGCAGTGGCGTTGCGAAGTTCGTACCTGAGGACCTGCAGCCAATAGCACTCACTATATGAAGGCAACGTACTCAGAACCCTTATGTTCGGGACACTCTGGATTTGTATGTACAACTATTGTACTATTAAATTTTATACCTAAGGCACTATTATGGTAACGGTACGGTAATAGAGACGAAACACTACCGGAAAACCCAATAGCCAATAGTTATCGGAATGAGTCCAAAATCCGTCTAAATCGATTTCATTGTCAAAAAGACAGTGTGAAGCTAGAAAACAGTTAGAGAATTATTTCAATAAGGGAAATTAGCTGAAAATAATGTTTTTCACCTAACTTTTGTGCTGCAAAAGTGAACAAACAGAAAACCATACTTTCTCGTGTATTCTTTCTTTTATTCCGGAGGGGTATGTGGCTTTTCGGTGCGGGGTTTCGGAGAGTATAAATACGTTTACCCAAAAAAGGTCTCCAAAACCTTTAAACGGGTATGGGCAGTTTTTTTACAAAAATTCGATGACTAAATACGGGTGCCAACCATGTAAAGCGGCTAACTATCGTTTGATATTTAGAAAAATACGGCCACTAGATAATTACTTAATCGGCTTTATCGAAATATACCTGCAGTGTTGGCCATAAAAAAGACCGCCTTGCCTTTTTTCGATTTTTCCGAATAACTTCAAATATCCGTCCGTTCAACTTCAAATTCCGTCAATTTTCAACCGAATCAAAATATTTTGGCACGATTATTATTATTGGCTACAGGTTTGTTTTAGTCAAGTCCTAGCCTGCTAGTTTCCTGGTTTATGAGTTATGTCCTATTCGAAATGAACTTCTATAATAATCATGCCAAAAATCTTTTGATCGGTTAAATATTGACGGAATGGCGAGCATTTGTACATATTCGGAAAAATCGAAAAAAGGCCAGGTGGTCCTTTTTTATAACCAACACTAAACCAGATTATGTGTAACAGCATAACCCCATCATGATGTACTGTACGTAGTGAAGAATGACTATTGTACTGTACATGATTCTGGTATTCTGTGTGTGTATTTGTGTTTTCTACGTGCGGTCTTCTCACTTTGTGTGTCTGTGTCCCTGTGCATTACTAGTAAAAACTTTGCATTGGTGCCGAGACCCTCATCCGCTGTCCATGATACCCGGTGCTGCACCTACAACTATTCCTACTTCTCGCCGTCGCACTGAGCTTGAGCTCCTTCATTCTCATCAATCGCGCCTTGACCTCATCTATCATACATCTGCCGAATCGTTCACGATGTCTTCCCCTACCATCTCTCAAGATGATGAGACTCCTATTCAACAACCTTCGTAGGCACAAGCCCTCCTTCGGCAACAAGAGTTCCATCAACAACAACTTCAACAACAACTCGAACAACAACGAGAGCAGATGCAGCAATTTATGATCGCTCACCAACAACAACAACAACAGCAACAACAATTTCAACAACAGCAACAACAACAAATTCAACTTCTGACCACTCTTCAACAGCGCCAATCTACCACGCACCCTCAACTTACTGTCAATCTACCTCGTCCAACTACATACCGTTTCAACCACACTTGCAATGATATCACATTCCCCAGATGGTCGGTCAGAAAAGGTCTCTCTCGAATTTGTCAGAAAACCAAGGTCTAAAGCTACTAACCACGTCGCTTCTCAAGAGGGGGAATAATGAAGAATGACTATTGTACTGTACATGATTCTGGTATTCTGTGTGTGGATTTGTGTTTTCTACGTGCGGTCTTCTCACTTTGTGTGTCTGTGTCCCTGTGCATTACTAGTAAAAACTTTGCAGTAGGTACACAACCACTCAACACACAATGACGTACACGTACATTACGATAATCTCTGCAAAGTATCCCCTATCACAATAGTGGATATATGAATAAAGGTGTAGTTATTGGAGTCAGTATCCAAGATGTAAAGAACAGGATATCAACTTTTTAGCTCCAAAGCCCAACTAGCCAATAACTACACCCGCGCAAAGGCAATCGCCACGGCACTGCTGAATGCGTCTGAGTCGTGTGGATCTTGTGTTGCGCTTATGGCTTACTAACGCCAGTTGTTTTCTGTTCTATGGATCGATTCTAGGTCCATATGCCCCCCCCCACCATGGAATAAGGTAGCATCCATGGGCACGGTTTTTTTTGGGCTCGGCCAGGCTCAGCAGACCTTTCAGTAGAGGGATATCCGCCCGGCATCAAAATCCAGCCCGGCGCATTGGTTTTTGCTTTGTCTAACTAAAGTTTTGAAAATTTGGTCTGAATTCTCAAATTGAAAGCTAAAATTAAAGTTAAGCTTTCAAAAGTAGCATTTTAAAACAGAAAAACGAGTGTGTATTTCTATTTTGTGCTTAATTTTAATTTCGCTCTAAAATTTCTGCTGTGCATGCCCCACACGGCCGGCCCGGCCCGCCTCTCAAAAATTGATCCCGGCCAGGCGTGCCGAAAAACCTAAACGGGCAGAGCTGTTGCTGGTGGGGGGCGATGATCGCAGAGGGCCCAAACCAGGCCAATTTTGGGTGGGGGAAGACCTCTTTTAATCATACATGGGCCGGGGGTGTGGGGGTATACCCCTCCCCTCGCCCCCGGAGGGAGAAAATTTTCGCTTATTTAAGCCAAATAGGCGTTTTTTGGCCTTTTTTCTGGACCCCCCAACGTCTCCATTCTCCCCTCCGGATTTTTCCTGCCCATGTATGCTTTTAATGTATACTAACAAGAATAGTTTAAAAAAAAATTTCTGAAAAATTCATCAGCCAGTCAGATTAGAAGTGAGCCAAATGTTGGTGATAACCTGAAATCTCAGAGAGGACCCAAGCGCTGCCCCTCAGAGTTTCCGCAATTTCCGCTCATATGCTTCAGGCTCAGCTAGCCTGTACAAATGACAAGGCACATCTTTATTTGGAGCTGTCCATAAACTACATACAACGTTTAGAGAGGGGCTGGGGTAGTCGGTCGAACATCAGAAAAACGTTGCAGGTGTGGGGTTTGGTATCATCGAAAACGTCAACGTTTTTTTAGGTGCCTACCTAAGAAGATTTTGTTGCAACTATATTACAAGGAAAACTCGACCCAGTTCATCTTTCTAACTGCCAAAATGGTAGTTTACTGTTAAAAATTTAAAAATTTTCTTTTTCATAGCTTTTACTACTTACTTACTAGCTTTTACTTTTTATATACAATACTACATATATTTTAAATTGTACATTTTCCACTCATGGAGACAGTATCAAGCTTAATTCAGGCAGGTCACCGAAAAACTTTGGAGTTTTTAGGGCGGTCATGCTGAAAACGCAAAAAAATGTTGGGAGGGGTGGGGATCCAAATTTTGAACTTTTGAACACCAGCTTATTATGCACGGCCCCTTTCAGGTCTAGAAAATCTATAAGCATAAACTGCACAAACTTTTCTGTTTCTACTGTTTAATTATTCTCTACAACAAACAGCAACCACTGCCACAAACACCACAAAGTAAGTCATAAATACAGGTCAAAGATGATCACGTGATCTCAACAAATCGGAGGTAGCAATTTGGAACACCTAGAATCGCTCTATTTGTCTACTGCTGTCTCAGCTGACCAATTTTGTGATGCTACTACACTACGTTTATCCAGTTTCTGCATTGCCTGCAGGTGCTTTGCCAAGAAAAATCTCACAGTTTTTGTTTGACGCATACATACAATCAAAGTCCGTCCAATGCCCAGAAGAAAATCCGTGCTTCAGTGGATGTTTCTGCTTACTGCAAAGTAACTTTGATCAGCTGGGGACAGATTGACATGCTCATACCCAAAACCTCACAAAACCAAAACAGCAGCTGAGCTGTGATGACAGTATACAAAAGGTTACTTAACCTGTCTTTTGAAACTTTGGGCACAAATTTTACGTATGTTTTGCTCTAATGTGCAATACTGACAATCTTTGAAATTGAACTTTACAAAGCTGTTTTTCCATCAATCAACCAAAATCCAAAATCAGTACAAGTTAAGCATCAATCTGTCATTATTAATGAAGTATTCGGTATTGGGAGTGTGAGCTATTCACATATTAGTAGTGATGCAACCGGGATCCCGGTATTTCCCGAAGAACCGGGAATTCCCGGTATTTTCACTCCCGGTTTCTAATCCCGGTTCACTTTCTCAAATACCGGGAAATACCGGGAAATATATTTTACAGCAGTATTGACAGTTTTTGCAGATACTGTGTATTTCAGTGACATCTGTTGTATAACCAACGGTTTTTAACGGTACCAGCGGCACGCAAAACGTAAAGAATAAGTTTTCAAATGACTGCTACTTGCTCAATTTAAGCGAACAGCTATGTTTTGCAGCTTTTCCTTTTGTTCCAAATGTTTTTATATTGGGGTTCAGGCCGTAAACGTTCTGTTTCTAAGTTTCCAACCTTATAAAGACCTGCAGCAATTGAGCAAAGCCATTCATTGATTGGCTATTCTTACGAAACTCTTTTGGTCCAATTGACATTGAGCTGCCGGGTGCCTGCCAAACCAACTCACTAAATCATTCAACATAAATCTAATCTCACAGTTTACTGTAGTTTAGCTCGTTATGAGAGAAAATTCTTGAGAAGACCGAGTAGAAATGGTATCAACAGCTAAGCCTGATGTTGAAAACATTTATGTTTTATCATGCTGCATGCGTTTTGATCGATTTCCCGGTATTCCCGGTAATCCCGGTATTTCCCGGTTTTCCCGGTATTCTCATTTCCCGGTAATCCCGGTTTTCCCGAATCCCGGTATTCCGCTCCCGGTTGCATCACTACATATTAGATATTGAGATTTTCTGGTCTTAATGCTACAACCACTGGAATCTTGCATGAACATTCTAGCGTATGACGCCTGTGTAAAACTAAAAAGAACCGTTTGATGTGGCGTGACTACTGCTAGTCCAGCTCAGCTTTAGGGGTGGTCGGCACCCTTATTCCATAGCATTTTGACCTAGAATCGATCCATAGAACAGAAAACAACTGGCGTTAGTAAGCCATAAGCGCAACACAAGATCCACACGACTCAGACGCATTCAGCAGTGCCGTGGCGATTGCCTTTGCGCGGGTGTAGTTATTGGCTAGTTGGGCTTTGGAGCTAAAAAGTTGATATCCTGTTCTTTACATCTTGGATACTGACTCCAATAACTACACCTTTATTCATATATCCACTATTGTGATAGGGGATACTTTGCAGAGATATCCCTGCATTTACATAGGCAACAGTGGAGAACACTGTAAATCTAACAGGACGGTCTGGGCGACCTGTTTCACCAACAGACATAGTGCAGAGCTCTCGATTATGCCCAGAGGTGGCAAATAAGCCAAATCTCGGAATATGACCCAGGCCACTTTTTGCGGCCGCTGTTTAATCAGCTGTCATTCACACATTTCAGAAGCTATCGCGATGCGGTTTCGTGCTTTGTGCAGCTGAGACAACGGGCTTCCGGGTGGTGTGCCTAACTTTGTTCTAGCCAAAATTTTGGTGCCAAATTTGAACGTTTTTCGTTACGGAGAGAGACAAAATTTTTGGTCATTAGAAAAATACCCATCACTTTTGCACCAGTGAAGTTAGGGATGAAAGATGTCGACACGTAGAATAGAAAACTTTCCACCAGCACCTAAATTGGTCGATCCAAACTCAAGAAATATGGCGCCGAACATGACTTGCATTTTTGCTCACAAGTTTCATTGCTGATGTTTCTAAGCGCATAGCAAGTAAACCGCTGGCTCAAATGTGTTCAGATGCACATCAATCGAAGCCTCTTGATCTGATGATCTCAAAATTACCGGCCACGTCTCAGTCTGATGCTTTATCGCTTTAGTTATGGGTCGAAATTCTGCAGACCTACTATTAAACCTTCGAGTACCTTATGTTTACTGCCATTTTCGGTGACAATGTCATTTCTACTGAATTTCCAATCAATTTTAAAGATTTTACTCAAGCATGGCATAGCACGTAAATACATGCTGTAACTTGTTCAACCCCCCTTGCTGAGAATGTGGGCGAAATTTTAGGAAAATAGACGAGTTCGCAGCGGCTTATCGACCTTTTGGCGACTTTTACCGACTCATCCCCCATTTCTCTGGCCCATGCATCGATTACAGAATGCATTTATTAGTGTTCCTACGATATCATAATTCGATGGTATTCGATATCGATATTTATAGTTATGCAAGAATATCTGAAAATATGAAAAAGCAAACTGCTGTCGCTGCTTATCAGTCAAGCATTGATGGAATCAGCGATCTGAAATGAACTAAGTAGAGAATCGCAGAAAAGGTAGTGGCCCTTCCGAAGCCCTTCAATGAAAAGGTTGACCCCCTCAGGCCGATGCCCCACCCTCATTACGGATAAATGCGCTCAGACAGAATAGCATATTTTAAGTTATTTTAATGACAAATAAGCCAACAAACCATGATTTTAATCAGCGGGCGGTACCCCTTTGGATTCGAAAATTTACCGCCCTTCAGCCCAAATCCTAGCCCATGTCTGCTCTGCCCTCCTGCTTCAAACGCGCTTCCCTTAATACTGTAGTTTCCAATCGCTATAATATCTCGTCAACCAATACTGTATCCTCCTGTTTATAGTTTTCCTTTTAACTAAAAACGGACTCCACAAATAGAAAATTCGGAATGCCTGCAAAGCTTTGATGTATACCCATACATGTAACAGCTCCGGGCCGACCTGGGGGAGGGGGGTAGGGGGGGTTTTCCTCAGGTGGGTGGTCGAGGGGGGTTCGCCCAGGTGGGGGTCCCAAATTTCGAAAAGCTCCAAAACGCCTAGAAATGCGTTTTTAGCACGTTTTTTTCAGTAAGGACGCTAAAAAATATAAGTTTCTTGCGATGCCTTTATGTTTTGTGTTCAGCTCGGCTATTCGTTTTTGTGTGTTTACAACTGTGCCCCGTCTCGTACTGACAGCCGATCCATCATCGTTTGCATAGCTCCGCCCATCTGCCTTATCTCGTCGCCGATCACGGCCTATTCACTTTCGGCTTTTAGCTCACCTCCGGGCAGCTTAGTCACCTTCTGGGCTTGCTTCCTTGTTCCTCAGCAGTTTCTTTCCTCTACTACTGTTCGGATGCCTTTTCACTGCACTCATCTTTCTTTTAAGTCTACTACTTCTCACAACTACCGTTTGAACAAGGAGAACGTGCTAGAGTGGGATTTGAATTTGAAGGCCGGACAGGAGAAGGAGCTGGCAGTTAAGTGGGTGCTGGAGTACCCGAAAGGAGAGCGGTTGGAGATGAACGAAGAATAGTAGCTTGTTTCGACGACTTCCTATGGACTCCGACTAGCACAATACTTAATGTTTGCCATACCTGTGGTTGTGCCACTGCCCTATTCTCCCTTTTTGTTCGATGGGGCTATTCACGGAACTCTGACAATCGCTGGTCTGATGCAGCAATTCTGCAACACCCGCACGATTTTCCGTTTCTGCCATACTTTTCTTGCTCATACACCTATGGTCTTCTTATGCAAGACTCTGCTCAATTGGAAGTGGTTGCTGAGATACGTCCATTCTTTCTACTATTCAGGACTTCAGGACTCAGGACTCTTTCTCTCCACTATTCAGGACAGAACAGGACTTCAGGACTCTCACTATTCCGGACCCACCGTCAAGGGTTTGGTTCGCAGTGTTGATCTCCATGCCCACTGGCGCGTTAACTGTCGCAGCATACTACATAAGGTCCACAGTCAACACCACTCCATTACTGTCTGGTAATTTTTGACTGTATGGCGCCCAGTAGAGGTAAGCGTCCAGACGGCCCATTTCGGATGGGGTCTTTGAGTATGCATTTTGCGTTTTAGCGTGCTATTTCGGCTCCCTTGGTTTGTCATCTACCTGTGCGTTGTGTGTTTTCTCTTCTGTCGTCCGGTCTCTCTTGTGTTTGCGTTCGTTCATGCTCGTCACAACCAGAAACAATTGGTGAACCGGTGGGATGCATATTTCAGTGTCACATTCTCGTCCCTGTATGGCGAAAGCTTTCTGTTGCTGTTACACGAGTTGAGACCCGCTTGATTCTTCTCTGCTCCCGATTCCGCCGATTTCTTCAATTGAAGCCAATTTTAGGACTTATGTGGTTTCCATTTCAGTCTACTGTGTCCTTGTACAGTTGGCCTTTTTCTTTTGATCTCACATCTGCATGTTTCTATCATCCTGTGTGTACTGTATTGTATTGCCCCCCGAATTTCGCACTTACTGGGCTTTTCCTGGTCTGTGCGCAAGTTGTTCCATTTGGTTTTTCATGTGCTACCGTTTCGCTTTCTGTATCTCTCCTTAATGTGTTTCCAACTTTCTGCGTTCTCTAGTGCACTACTGCCTCCCGCAGGTTTACATGTGGTGGTGTTTGTTTGTGACAGTGCTAGACTTATTTTGCGTCTTCATTTCCATCTTGTCTGGCTACTGAGTGCCGTGTGCGCATGCGACCTCTACTGGGTTTTTCGCTTTCCGTTCCAATTGTCCCTTAGGTTCTTGGTGACAACAAGTCATGCCTGCTATGATTACTGGAACCCTTACTTTCTGTATCAACCTGCTCTATTGGTGCAATGCTGTTCGATTCACCGCTGTTGGCATTCGAACAATGATATCCTTCCCTACTGTGCTGGGTACATTGTACCTTGATACTCCAACTCGCACGCTTTCATTTCCTTTTCATTCTTTCTTTGTTCCTTTGTCATCTGTAGCTTCATTACCGCCTGGCAAGGTGCCTCGTGATGCTATTGTGATTTAACTGACTACGTATTTCGCACGTCTGCTTTAGAAAACATTGGTCTTTGTCCGTTCGTTAATTTTGCTTTTCTCCAATGGAGTTGGGGTTCGTTTACTTTTGCTTTTTTGTCCTTGCTTTTCATGCGAGCTTCCTTCGTTTACTTCGCCTTTCGAAGTTTTGGCCACATCTGTGCAATTCATCCTACCTGCCAGTAAACCTTCTATTTTGTCTTCTCACTTTCTCATGTTTCGTTGGGTATAAAGCAAAGCAAGAAACTTTAGTTATTCCCGTATGCAATCAAGGGAATAATCGCTATTTTAAGCTGCCAAATAGCGTTTTAAAGCTAAAACAAGCAAAAAACGACAAAAAGAGCTTCCAAAAACACCGATTTTTCTTAAATATCATCTGTGGAAACGCCAAATTCGGTTTCCAAACGCTTTTCAAGTGAATTTTAGGCTAAAAATTAGTGATTTCTGACCCAGTTTGTTAATACTGGAGCCACTACTAGTACTTGTATTTTTTGGTCAGGGGGTCCCCTTAACCTGTCTCGGGGTTGGGGGGTTGGCCTTTCCGGCAGGGGGTAACCCCCCAACCCCCCTAGTACATGTATGTGTATACCACCTTTATATATAACCCTGAGAATTATCTCTAAAACACCGAAAACTACCATTTTCTTTCTTACTCAGCTCCCCTCGACAGCATTTGTTCAATTGATAAGTACTCCAAAACGAATGAACGAATTTCACTCAAATCTTCACCAAAAGATAGAGAAAACTTCAATCTACAATGTCTCCAAATATTAGAGCAATCGGTCCAGAAATATAAAACTTATGCTAAAAAGCATAGCCCAAAAAATAGCGTTTTTTGCATTTTCTTCAATTTTGTCCAAAATCCGACATAAATATCTTTAGAGCTTTCTGATCGAAGCTTGCTGTGTACCGTTGGAAAGAACAGCCTTTTCTCATTCATAATATGCAATCCCCACCTTTGTACGTTTACTTTTACTACAGTTATGAGCTAAATACGGCAAAAAGTCCAAAAAAATTTTTTTTCGAATTTTCGCCCAAAAATGTTAAAATCTTGTTTATATTGTGTCCTTACATCCTGACACAAATTTTGAGCCAAATCACAAAACTTCTTACCCAGATTATCATGTCCTGAACACAGGGTCTTATAACCAAGAAAAACCGACTCTTACTATTTTTCAATGTTTCATAACTTTTGATCCCGGAGTCGAAAAAACGTCTGCGACCCTTAGTTTCAAACTACAATCATTCCTTAGCAAAACCTAAAAGTCCCAGAGCTCCAGACCTTCCCCACATCGCGGAACCCTCTTCCCCGCTTCAAAAATCAAAAAGTAAAAAAAATTTCGAAAAAAGTGTCCAAAATTTGACCATTTTTAGTGCTTCAATCGGCCATAACTTTTGATCCCGGATTAGCATGCAATTCTACCACACGTAATATGAAACTACACACATTGCTTAACAAAACGTAACAGGTCCGATCCATGGGGACCTTTAAACCACTAGTTGGTTTTACTGGCAATTTTAAAAAATTAAAAAAATTTTTAACTCAAAAACGAAAAACAATATCCAAAAACCGACTGCACCAGTAGAAAATTCAGAATTTTTGCAAACTTTTGATGTATAACACGTTACTATGTTACCGCGAGAAGTACCTTAAAAACGCCGAAAACCACCATTTTGTTTTTTCGCCAGCCCCCCCTCCCTCGAGAGCATTTTTTCAAAAAAGCAGTACTCGAAAACGAATCATCCAATTTCGCTCAAATCTTCACCAAAAGATAGAAAAAACTTCAAATTACAACGCCTGCAAATACTAGAGGAATCGGTCCACAAACACAAAAGTTACGCTAAAAAGTATGGCCGAAAAAATACCCTTTTTTGGCACTTTTTTTTCAAATTTGGTCAAACTCCGACATAATAAGAGAAGCGCATTTGCTCCCTCCTCGAATGCTACGAAAACAATTTTTAGTATGGACCGCGGTAACGTTAACT
>JASANB010004807.1:0-21281 GCA_030248155.1 Sabatieria punctata
TTAACACAGAATTTAGTAAAAACTTTTTTCATACTGAACGTGATTCTCCAAGCAAAAGCTGAAAGGCTTTCAAATGTGTCAAAATATAGTTTATGAGAATGGAATTTGTCTAAATGAACAGTCTAAAAAACATACGAGCAGGCGGTGGAGATGGGTCCCATTGGAAGAGAGATGGGAAGTCGCAGTTGAAGGGCCCTTGGGGCGGGTCTGTTGACGACGGCCCAACTGGAAGCCACTTCTTTTCCTTCTTTGACCATGGTCGGACTGCCACCACTTTGTTGACTAAAGTCCATGCGTTAGTGCATTGCAAAATCATCTGTCTACATATCCAGATCTCCACAGGTTCTTACATGAAACTCATGGCTACAACAAAGTGACCGTGATGAACAACTGGACTATGGTTTTAAAAGAAAATTACATCCCTTTTTTGAATGGCTGCTTTTTGTTCACTAAACTTGTGGAAAATTTCACTACTTTCCACTAACTCCAATTGTGACGAAGGTTGGACCGTGGTGCTAAATCATGAAAAAAAGTTACTTACAACTTGGCCTGGAGCTTTTGTGTCCGTTTTGCTTTCTTGCTGCAGAGATGCAGCACTTCACTCTCTTCAAAAGTCGGAGGCAGACCAACACCTTTAGCAGCCATACTACAGCTGTTGTGAACTGCTATAATGAAACCAGTATTCACGAAGGCCTATTTATGCAACTACAGAGCAGGCAAAAAAGACCGTCTGGCCATACGTCCCAACCAAACAGCAACAATAAATGATAATTGTGCCAAAAACGATAGAATTACAGCAATTCGATACTTTTAGGAACTCCAAAAATGGCCAGATGGTTCATTTTCGGCTGCTTTATTTGCATACCTTTCCACTGTTCAGTTTCTTTTCTTTATTTGACCACCAGCGCCTGTTACGCAGGTAAGGGCGCTTGATTCGCGGTCTCGCCATCTTTTCACCAGTCCCTGCCATCTGGAAAGTTGAAGCAACTGTATCAACTGTCTTATAGACGACAAATCTAATTTCACCTTATCCTTCGGCTCCTTTGCTGCGTTTTTCTTCTGTTTTTCTGTAGTTGACACAATCCTTTCAACAACCGGTACACTGATGATATTTCCTCTTCTTGTGGATCTTTTCTTGGCGAAATTCTTTCGATTGTTTCTGGCTGCAACCTTGCCCTTCACTTGCTTGTTGGGCTCGTATGCCTTTGGTAGATTGCCGGCTGATTTCTCAGCTTTTTCCATAATTGGAATGTGGTAAACGACATTGAATTCTGGGTCTTTCGCCTTGACAACCAACTCCTTCTCTTTTCGCTTCTTTTTCTCCAGCACAGGTTCTTTCTGATTGCTCAAGCCCGGTATTCCTTGCCGTGCATCTTTGGCCATTTGTTCACCAGTAAACGCCTTCTTCATAATCTGATACCCCCTGCTGGCTGCCGACTGGTCAGAGCGCGTGGCCTTCTCCTCTTCAAGCTCTAACCAGGGCATAGCCCTAACCATGCTCAACTTTACCTTCTTCTGGTTGAAGATAATTACACGAATAGGAGCCTTCTTCGCCTCAATGCTGTGCAGTCTCACTTTCTTCTTCTGTCGGATCTTATCCAGCTTATTTGCTTTTCTTTCCTGTTTCATTTGGTTGCGCTCCTGCTGTGCCAGATCATCGATACTGTCTTCTTCTCCGGCCACTTTCTTTCCTATTTTTTTCACTGCAGCGGTATCTTCAGGTGGAGGACTGGTATCAGACTTCATGCCGACCGCTTGTTGCGAAGGACGAACTGCCTTTTCCCAACGTGCTAGAAATGCCAACTTCTCTTCCCAGCTAAGTTCTTCTTCCTCCTCATCGTCATCGCTCCAAAAGCCTGGCCGGTTGTCTTCGTTCTTCTCATTCTGGTTGTCTTGCATTTCATTCTGTATATTTGCTCTCATGACACTTTCCTCCCCAGCTTGTCCAGCCTTTGCACTGTCTTTCTCCATGATAACTGCCTGTTCAGTTTGTTCTCCGCCAGTCTCCATTGTTGTTTCCACGGTCTTTCCATCAATAACTTCTTTCGGCACATTGTCTTCAAGTCTTTCCTCTTTCATCATGTTGTAGTCCTCATTTTCTGCCTGGTCACATTGTATCTGGTCAAGTTCCATCACCTCAGCTGCTTCTGCTTCACAAGACTTCCCAATTGCCTTCATTCTCTCTGCTTCCGGTGTGTGAGCCAGCCAAAATCTTCTTAAATTCTCTTCTTCAAATTGCTTCAATCCAAACTTCAGGCTTGCAATCGCTGGGTCATACTGCCTGTTTACATAGTTGAGAGATGAGCAAGGTCGCTCATCTTCCAGCAATGGCCATTGGGTTTCCTTTACCATTTTGTTGTTGTTGGGTTTCTCATATTGTTCTTGCTTCTTCTCTATCTCTTCCGTGTTTGGCTGCTTCTTCACCATTTCTTCTTGAACGATCGCTTCCTTTTTCTTCTGCAGTGGTTCTTGTTCCATCTTGCCCTTCACAGCAGCATGCAGTGCTTCTTTTTTCTGCTCCACCTGTCCCTCTTCAGTTTCCACATCGGCCAGCAGTTCAGTTGGCTTTTGCGCACTCAGAAAGTGCTTGTCCTCTTCCTGCGGACCCTCCATCGCTTCAGCTTCAACCCTTCGAGATATTTCACTCTCAGTCTCCTTGTTCTTGTCTCCATCTTCATCCAGCGTCTCTTCATTTTGAATCTCAATGCCACAAGTTTTGTCATGTGCTGTAAATAATGCTCAATCTTTGAGTGTTAAAAGTAGATAGCCTATATGATGTGACAATGCAGTGTTTTGGAGAGTTTTGGACAGTGTTTAGGAGAGTTAGATAGTGAGCCAGTTGATAAGT
Organism: Sabatieria punctata; assembly: GCA_030248155.1. Classification (NCBI taxonomy): domain Eukaryota; kingdom Metazoa; phylum Nematoda; class Chromadorea; order Araeolaimida; family Comesomatidae; genus Sabatieria; species Sabatieria punctata. The sequence goes on from JASANB010004807.1 coordinate 2,849, forward strand.
TAATTGGTTAGACAGTTGTGGCGTTAATGACTATGGTTGGTTAACAACTATGTTATGCAAATTACTAATTACTTAATTTATTAATTGACTCACACGTCACTCTCAAACTGATTCACGAAGTCACCAATTCAACAACTCTCTCACCAACTAATTCATCAACTGGCTCCAAGCAACTAAGTTATGCTAATAACTAATTACTTAATTAATTGAATAATAAACTCACACCTCACTCTCAAACTGATTCACCAAGTCACTAATGCCACAACTGTCTTGCCAACTAACTTACCAACTGGCTCACTATCTAACTGTCTCCAATGAAACCAAATGCTAATTACTAATTGGTTAATTAATTAAATGACTCACACCTCACTCTCAAACTGATTCACCAAGTCACTAACACCACAACTGTCTAGCCAACAAACTTATCAACTGGCTCAATATGCAACTGGCTCCAAGCAACTAAATTATACTAATTACTAATTAGTTAATTAATTAATTGACTCACACCTCACTCTCAAACTGATTCACCAAGTCACTAACACCACAACTGTCTAGCCAACTAACTTATCAACTGGCTCACTATCTAACTGTCTACAAGGAAACAAATTGCTAATGACTAAAAAATTAAGAGATCAATTAACTCACACCTCATCTCAAACTGATTCACTAACTGAAGTCACTAACTCAACAATGAACTTATCAATTGTCTCACTATCTAACTCTCTCCAAGGAAACAAATTGCCAATTACAAATTAATTCATTAATTAATTGACTCACACCTCACTCTCAAATTGATTCACCAAGCCATTAATGCCACAACTCTCTCACCCAATAACTTATCAACTGTCTCAACGTCTAACTAGCTCCAAGGAAACAAATTGTAAATTACTAATTAATTCATTAATTAATTGACTCTTTCCTCACTCTCAAACTAATTCACCAAGTCACTAAGTCAACAACTCTCTCACCAACTAACTCATCAACTGGCTCACTATCCAACTGGCTCCAAGCAACTAAGTTATAGTAGTTAGTAATTAGTTAATTAGTTAATTGACTCACACCTCACTCTCAAACTGATTTACCAAGTCACCAACTCACCAATGAACTTATCAACAGGCTCACTATCTAACTGTCTCCAATGAAAACAATTGCTAATTACTAATTGGTTAATTAATTAATTAACTCACACCACACTCTCAATTGATTCACCTAGGTCACTAACTCACCAAGTGCCTTATGAACTTACTGGCTCACCATCTATTTGGCTCAAAGCAACTAAGTAACTAATCACTAATTAATTAATTAATTAATTGACTTGCACCTAACTCTCAAACTGATTCACCAAGTCACTAACTCACCAATGAACTTATTAACTCACTGACTCACTATCTATTTGGCTTGAAGTCACTAACTAACTAACCACTAATTACTTAATTAATTAATTGACTCACATGTCACTCTCAAACTGATTCACCAAGTCCCAATTCAACAACTCTCTCACCAACTAATTCATCAACTGGCTCACTATCCAACTGCCTCCAACAAAGCAAATTACTAATTATAATTAACTCAATAATTAATTGACTCACACCTCACTCTCAAACTGATTGACCAAGTCATTAACGCCACAACTGTCTAACCATGTCGCGTCTTGGCCATGGGTAGTTTACGCTATCCCGTGTGTCACGGCGGCCCCGGCACCCGTGGAAGCGGTGTGTTTGTGGGTTCGAAACCTGTCGAGGCGATGGGAAGTAGTCGACACAAAGCCCAACCCAGGCCATCGAAAGTCAGCAATGGCAAGTAGATAAATGGGGACCGAACGGGCGCTGTCTTGCACACACCGACAGTAAAAGGGGAGGGTTGTTGTTAAGGAGACTGCCGGACCTTGTGTCTCTTCCTGCTCTATAGCAGTTGGCTACTCCTAGTCCGAAAGGACAAAATGTTACAACAACAACAACAACCAATTAACTTATCAACTGGCTCACTATCTAACTCTCTCCAAGGACACAAATTGCTAATCAATAATTAATTCATTAATTAATTGACTCACACCTCACTCTCAAACTAATTCACCAAGTCACTAACTCACCAATGAACTTATCAACTGGTTCACTGTCTAACTGGCTCCAAGGAAACAAATTGCTAATTACCAATTAATTAATTAATTAATTGACTCACACCTCACTCTCAAACTGATCACCAAGTCACTAACTCACCAACTGACTTATTAACTTATTAACTTACTGACTCACTATCTATTTGGCTTGAAGTCACTAACTAACTAATCACTATTACTTAATTAATTAATTGACTCACATGTCACTCTCAAACTGATTCACCAAGTCACCAATTCAACAACTCTCTCACCAACTAATTCATCAACTGGCTCACTATCCAACTGCCTCCAACAAAGCAAATTACTAATTACTAATTAACTCAATAATTAATTGACTCACACCTCACTCTCAAACTGATTGACCAAGTCATTAACGCCACAACTGTCTAACCAATTAACTTATCAACTGGCTCACTATCTAACTCTCTCCAAGGACACAAATTGCTAATCAATAATTAATTCATTAATTAATTGACTCACACATCACTCTCAAACTAATTCACCAAGTCACTAACTCACTAATGAACCTATCAACTGGTTCACTGTCTAACTGGTGCCAAGGAAACAAATTGCTAATTATCAATTAATTAATTAATTGACTCACACCTCACTGTCGAACTAATTCACCAAGTCACTAATGCCACAACTCTCTCACCAACTAACTTATCAATGGCTCACTGTCTAACTGTCTCCAAGGAAACAAATTACTAATTAATTCTTCAATTAATTGACTCTCACCTCACTCTCAAACTAATTCACCAAGTCACTAACTCACCAATGAACTTATCAACTGGTTCACTATCCAACTGTCTCCAATGAAACCAATTGCTAATTACTAATTAGTTAATTAATTAATTGACTCACACCTCACTCTCAAACTGATTCACCAAGTCACTAACGCCACAACTATCTCACCACTAACTTATCAATGGCTCACTGTCTAACTGTCTCCAAGGAAACCTTATTGCAAATGACTAATTAGTTAAGCAATTAATTAACTCACATCTCATCTCAAACTGATTCACCAAGTCACTAACTCACCAGTGAACTTATTAACTGGCTCACTATCTAACTGGCTCCAATCAACTAAGTTAGTAATTACTAATTAATTAATTAATTGACTCACCTCACCCTCAAACAAATTCAGTAAATCACTAATGCCACAAGTCTCTCACCAACTAACTTATCAACTGGCTCGCTATCTAACTTGCTCCGTGCAAGTAACCAACTATTTGCTAATTAATTAACTCATACCCCACTCTGAAACTCATACACCAGGTAAAAAATCACCAGTTAATTTAACTAGCTAATTAAAAAACTACTGATAAATAAATGATTTATTTTGATGAATAACTAATTACAGCAGTTAATCACTCACCAGCTCACTAGTCAACTGACATACCACCTCACTCACTCTGGCTGCTTGACTAATTAGTTAATTAACTAAGTGATCACCTAGGTATAGGTAACTCATTCACTCAATCCTAGCCATTAAGTTTGGTACCATTTTACGTATAGCAAACAGTCTGAGTAGCAATCCCATATCGTAGTGAATTATCGGTAACATAGAATGAATAAAGTTTCCGATTACATAGAGTTCCTACCCTGACTGTTTCTCACAGTATTGCAAGAATGACAATTCAGTACAAAATGTAATGTGAATTCTGGCTTGTTCCTTTTTGATCGATTTGTTTTTCAGTTTGTCTCGATTTTCTACTGTTTAGAGATTTCAAAGATATATTGAAAACTCTTCAGGCCAAAATTCATATTAACCAAAGAACGCACCCCAGGTTTTTTTCAGCTTTGCCTGACCTCCAAGTTCTTTCTCATTGGTGCTCTCTTCAACCAGCAGCTCATTGCTCAGTTCCCCTTCATCAGGTTGATCAGACGCGTTGCTGAAATCAGCAGATTTAGTCTCTAAATCGTTACTATTTGCCTAGGATCACTTACTGTCCCTGCTCCTCCTCAGCGGCCACCAAGTTGACCTCAAGGTTGGCCATTTTTCCACCACTTTCTTTGTTTGATGTTGGACTAGGAAGATGGAAATTGAGTATAGAAATAGCGATTGAGTTTTGCTGTCTGACTGATTGTTAGCAATTTCAGACACTGAAGAGTTGTTGGTAGGAGGGTTGCTTGGGCACAAATGGATGGCGTCTTCCATCTGTCTTCTGCACAAAAGGATGAGGACATCATGCTGACCACTAAGTGCACTTTTATTTCTTCTCATTAGACTCGGAAACCAACCAAGCGAGAGAAGTTTTTATTAATTTGTTATCTTTGTTTGCACATGGTAAGCAAAATTTGTAAACTAGCAGACTACAGTGCAATAGATTTTGTTCAGTTGGGAAGTAGAAACCGTTTATTCTGAGTCACTCCTTCTGAGTTCCAATTCATCCAGTTTGAAAATTTACTATACTTCTTGCTCATTATGTTGTAAGACGATTTGAATTGGACGCTTGGATTTATTGTGGGCGGCGAAATTTCATACTGTGACACATCATGGTGCTCATTAAACTCTGTGACCGATCAGCAAAGCATGTTTGCTCTCTTGACCGTTGCTCTAAGTCAATGTTACTTGAGGTAGAACCGTACGTTGTCAAATTCAACCGCATAACGAAATTACTAGCTATATGTAAACAGCGCACACGAAAGTGAGTTGGCTGCAGTGATGCGGCATGTAGAACTTGTCTTCTCAGTCGTTAAAATTAATCGTAATTCTGGGCTAAAATACAGCAATGTAAAGATAAATCGCAGAATGCAGCTAGTTTTAAAATAAGTTTAACAATCTGCTGGGTATACCGGGGCTCTGATACCATATTACCGTATAAAGTTGGACTGGTATGAGCTAGGATGGCGTGGATTAGTGTTTCACGTGTCGACAACTTTTCGTTCGGAAACACTTTCCTGGATTTTTGAAGCTGGTTTGAAATTAAATTGTCGTATCTATCCGTGTGCTCATGGGCGCACATAGCTGTATCGACTGCTACGATTATTTTAGACGTTAATAACTCTTTCCAACAAACCGCAAAATTCATCAATGGTTCGTTTCGGCCTGATGAATTGTTTTTGACGAATAGTTCTTCACGTTTTACGATTACTATTCTTCAAAAGATGATGAACTGAAGAAACTATTCATCACAGAAATTGAGGAACAATTAAATAATGATTCTTCAACAAACTTTAATGGCAATTTTCCTTAGTTCAACCGGAAAAGAAATGTGCCACAGACACATAAACTGACTGGACTCGCCATGACAGTTAATCAGAAACTGTTCAGCATTGCCGTGTAGTAAGAAGACCTATTTGTCAAGTTGAAGTGCTGGACCATTCCAATGCATTTGATGAACAATAAAATAATTGATTCATCAGAAAATCTTGCAAAAGTCTTCAAAATGATGAATAGTAGTGGACCATTTCATGATGAATAGTATGACGACATGATGGCATACTGGTATATCAGTATGGTTTGTTGGTAGGAGATATAAAGGTTTTCAGTTTTTGCATATGTAGTTTATGAACAAAACTGTACTTCCTCAAAAAAGCCAGCAATACAATTTACAATTAATTAATAAATCATTGTCTGAAAAACCATTACAATTTTGGAAAGTTGCATTTTTTATTCTAGTCTAAGCCACTTTTCCAGATGCGAAATTTTGTTTCGAATTCCATAGTGGCAGGCAATGCCGACCAATACCAAACAGTTCTCAAAATGAGTTTAAAAAATGTCGTTGTATAGAGGCATGACAAGACACTATTTTGCCGTTCACTGTCACTCTCTGACGCAGGGGCTCCATCAGGTGTTTTCATCCGAGTGTGTTGACAGAACAAGACAAAAACTTTATTTCCCAACCTGTCACCATACCTTCTATTACACTGACTACCCATAAATTCGGTTGCAACTGTTCAAAGCTGTAATTTGTTGTGCGTGCGCACTTTGCTATTTTGCATAAAGCAGGTCTGCTTGTTGCGGCCAGTCGGCAAACTGGTTCTTATTACGATGCGCCATGGTTTCGCCATAGCACGTTTTGGGGAAGCACACTGCGGCACTTTGTGATTGTGACCAGAGCCACCACAGTTAAAGCACTTTCCTTTGAATTCTGTGCTTTTCTTTGCGCCGCCTCCCGTCTAGGCTGAAATTTGCCTCTTCCGCGACCACAGCCACGACTCCTAACTTGCGAGCTGTCACTACTATGTGCTGCCAAAGCTTGCACGTCTTTACCTTTGTTGCGAACGCGCCACTCATCGTCTAGCTGAGACAGTCAGGCACTTAATGGTACCGACACCATATATGGTACCCCCATCTTCGAGGCCTGTGGTGGTACCATATATGGTACCGGACCGGTACTATATGGTACCCCTACCTTCGCATAGCTATCGGTACCGGTACCATATATACAGTATAGATTAAAAAAATGTCCCATCGCTTTTTCGGCCTTCACTCAAACGTTTCGTTCTCAGTCACTTCTTTACCGATTTGGCTCAAATTTTCAGCAAAAATTAACAACATGGTTGGCTAAATATTCTGCAAGTTTAGTGCCAAAATTCCGACTCATACTGGTTTTATGACCCGAAAACTAGGAATGAGGGTGGTCCACGCAAATTTATTTTTTTTCGGTAATACAAGGAGTACAGTCCTGAAACTTGCAGGAATGATTGGTGTTGCTATTGGGCATAACATACTAAGCGGGTAGCCCTGTAGCTCAAAGGGCACTAAAATGGGGGAATTTCAAAAACATGAGTGAAAATGCCATAGTTAAGAAATCTGCACCTCCTAGAATCAAAGCACTGAATCTGTTGTTAATCAACATAGATTGTAGCAGGAAGTTCGCCAAATTAATGAACCTGATTTTTAAGCTCTGTTCCACACCATAGTAGCCATCCCTGCAACGTTTTTTGAAAATTGAAAATCTAAAGAATCGTCATTTTGCCGGTTTTACGAAGAAAACTCATATTTCGTCATGTTTTTGAAATTCCCCCATTTTAGTGCCCTTTGAGCTACAGGTCTGCCCGCTTAGTATGTTATGCCCAATAGCAACACCAATCATTCCTGCAAGTTTCAGGCCTGTACTGCTTGTATTACCGAAAAAATTTAAATTTGCGTGGACCACCCTCATTCCTAGTTTTCGGGTCATAAAACCAGTATGAGTCGGAATTTTGGCACCACACTTGCAGAATATTTAGCCAACCATGTTGTTAATTTTTGCTGAAAATTTGAGCCAAATCGGTAAAGAAGTGACTGAGAACGAAACGTTTGAGTGAAGGCCGAAAAAGCGATGGGACATTTTTTTTATCTATACTGTACAGGGTGGGCCATTTATCTATTCCCAGTTTCATTAGGACATAACTTTTTCCTACACAGACCGATTTTGCTGAAATTTTGTATAGATACACAGTAGTACAGGGCGTGAGACTGGCACGCCGCCTACGCAGTTTGCCTCTCGTGATTCTGGCACGCTAATTTTGCGTGCCAGAGTTACGCAAAGTAGGTCTCTAGTTGGGTGGGCGGGGTGTGTGCTCCCCAGGTCTCTAGTTGGGTGGGCGGGGTGTGTGCTCCCCAGGTCTCTAGTTGGGTGGGCGGAGCAGACTCACCTCCCGCGAAGCGGCAAGAGCGGTGGTTGTGGTTTCTGTCTTGGCAGCTGGGGCTAGGCAAAGTTTTTTTCACCCAGTTGGCTTCGGGAGCTGGCAAGCAGAGACAAAAAACCATGGAAGCTGGGAAGCACAAACAAAAACAAAACCACCGGAACAATAAAGAGGCAAAGTACAGCTGCGGAGCATGGGTAGCAAAAGCTGCGGAGCAAGTGTGGGTGGCAAAAGCTGGGGAGTAAAGAAGAGCATAATATAGAGGCGGTGCCTAAATTTATGCCAGAGCACGCGCGCCTTTGTGCTCCGAAAAAGCACCTCGGCCGGCGAGGTGCATTTCACAATAATGTGTAAGACGGCGAACAAAAACCGCAGACGAATTAAACATCACGTCATCTTCGCAAAAGACGCTCCGTTTGGAAATGGACGCTCGACTAACAGACCGATTAGCAAGGCATTACAGACTGCTCAAAAAAATTTCTCCACCAAAAAGCAACAAATTCTAAAAGCTAATAAATATTATTTTGAAACATGAATCAAACTGGTTCTCGTTGCGCAATATTGAACAACGAAAACTTTCGTTGTTCAAGCACGCCATTGCAAATTAATGACTCGGCGTGACGTGATTGGTCAATTTACATATTACTAATTAACAAAGAGCATAGTAGCAGAGAATAAGTTCATTGTCACTTTTTGTTTACCAGAGATCGGTCGTGTCTGCAGTTATGAGTTTGGATGCAGAGTTGGATAAACTGTTGGGAGAGTTAGTAGAGAAGCCTCAGGACAATAGTTTAACGGTTACATCAGAAAAAGTAGACAACGAGTCGCAAACGCCGGTAACAAAGCCGAAGCGAGAAACTAAGTCGAGTGTAAAGAAGTAGTGATGTAAAAAATTAATTTAATTGTAATTGAAATTCGCATAATTGGCCGCTTTTTAATTTCAATTCAATTAATTTAATTTAATTGAAATTCAAAAGTTGTGCCATAATTTAATTGTAATTTAATTGAAATTCGCCTGGAATTTCAATTATATTTTCAATTATTTCCAGTCGTGAATGTAAGGAAATGCGTAGGTATTACGTAGAGGCTCTAACGACTTCAAATAAAAACCTATTTAGGGTTTGTCACCTTTTTAGACTGACCTGACTATGGTTTGTAATATTTTATGCTCTGCTTTTTATTTCATTGTTCATAAAAGTCAAAATAGTGATTTTCGTATAGTGGGTTGACGACACCCCCATTTTTGGCGAAGGTACCTAGGAAGTGATGTTGCTAAAAATGCTGAAAACCTAAACCTTTAGGTTATGTACTGATACATAATAGTGAACTAACTATAAATTTCCCCCAGAATGCCATTTTATGCTTTTTTAAACGGCAATTTATTAAAATTTTCTCGCCTGGTTGGGCAGCAGGCTAACCAAGTGCCTCTAAGCTTTTACATGGACATTTTTCTAAGTCCTGGGTCACTGTCACTGTCTTTTAACAGCAAAATTACAACAATTTTAAAAAAATTGAAAAAATTGCATAATTGAAATTTTCCGGAGTTCCATAATTTAATTGAAAATATAATTGTAATTGAAAATAATGGAAACCTATTTCAATTAATTTAATTTAATTTAATTGAAATTAAAAACTGAGCCCATAATTTAATTGTAATTGAATTGAAATTCAAATTCCATAATTTTACATCACTATAAAGAAGCAACCAAGAATCAACAAACAAGCGGCACAAAAAGTCGCAATTTGTGCAAAGTGTGCTGCACAAATGAACTCCGCCGCAACAGACAGTGAAGCATGGACGTGGGTTGTGCCGGTGCCATCGATTACCGTAATCCCTACGATGCACTACGTGCCGGCGGCAGACCAAAGCCAACAAGCCAAGAAAATCTGAAGCTATGAATACGCAAACTCTGTTGCACGTGTGCAAAAACAACTACGTGTTGGCACCTTATTTTGAGGGCGTTTTTGCTAAAAACACTATGCCGAAATCGGTGAATCGGCCCGCAGCATTAATTGTGAACACAGACAGTAACAGTTTGCCCAGAACTCATTGGATTGCTGTGTATATTTCTCACGAAGGAGTGGGAACTTATTTTGATTCGTACAGCCGATTTCCATTGAAAGAATTCCATTCCTTTTTGGATAGAAACTGTGACACTTGGAGCTATGTTGCCAGACCTGTGCAAGCACCTTTCTCTACTACTTGCGGTCAGCATTGCGTGCATTTTCTCTATTGTATGGCTAGCGGGTTGAGAGTAGAACAATTTATGAATAAGTTTGGCTCAAATTTGGTTCAAAATGATGAATAGGTGACCGATTTTATAAAGAAAAAATTCAAAGTGGAGACTGAAATCGTAGACGCAAATTTGTTACTGAATCAAATTTGTAGAGCATTGACAGAAAATGAAATAAATACTTTATTTTGAAATGATAACTACAAGTATAACCACACAGCAAGCGGCCGCGGCAGCCGCTATCGTCAACCGAGTGCTACCGTTATGAAATATCGCAGTATCTTTTCTGCAATTCTTTGAGTTGTAATAGTCAATGAGTCCTCTCCATTTGCCCGGTTGTTCCTGAATCCAACTGTCCAATATTCCATTGCAATAAGTAGCCAAGAATCCCGCCACATGATTGCTCGTTGGAATCATTTGGCGTTTCAGACCATGCACCATCAACGCTCCCGTGAATGCGAACAAATGCACAATGCGTTCCCAACTGATTCCTTGTATGAAAAGTATGTCTGAGAGAACGCAGTAATCGGGAAAACTGGTGGTTATCGACAAACGCATTCGTGCCACCAATCGCTCAATTTCAAATTGATGTTCTTTTTCATACTGCGCTGCCAACGCTCTCATAGTGAGTCTGACTTCGTCAACTGGTGGTCTTAAGTCGGGACAGTCGTACCACGGCACACCACTTTCCTGAGCGTACCATTTCAGATAGTCGTAGGCCATAAAGTCATTCGCCGCATCGCTCTCATACAAATCCTCATCGTCGGACTCTCTGTTGTAATATTCATCTGTGTCGTATTCGCTCACGCAATCTATGTCATCCAGGCAATACAGACCGTCCATGGCAACCGACCGCTTCCTTACAATGCTTAGCAAACACTGAATTCTTGTGAATCGATAATCCTAAGTGGGCGGAGTTTGAAACAGCCGACCAATCAGCAGATGAACATTGCGCAATCTTGTGCAATAATGATTTTCGTTTCGGGACACTACCACTTACCTCACGATTTTCTTGATAGGGCCTAGTCCTGAGAAAACTGGTCATTGTTGGTTTTGAGGAGCTGCCGAGATGTCGCTTGCTGAAAAGTGTCCCAAACGTTTCAATACGATGAGCAGAGACCAGATCGCCGCTTGGCTATCTGAATTCAACAAAACTCTGTACGCTCACTTTGTGCAAGTGAGAGATGGAACCCGATCCGTTGTGTCGTTGCCAGCTAGCAAGCTGGAGACCATGTCGATGGTGATCAGTTACACGCAGAAGAATCCTGCGGACAGAATGCCTGCCATGTTGCACTTGAGAAATCCGAGGGGCGTTGCTACGGAAGTGCAACTGGTGCGAGACGATCTCGGCGACTACAGTCTTCGTCTGGTGGATGCCAGTGGGCCTGACAAGTAGTGATGTAAAATTATGCAATTTGAATTTCAATTCAATTACAATTAAATTATGGACTCAGTTATTAATTTCAATTAAATTAAATTAAATTAATTGAAATTGTATTCCATTATTTTCAATTACAATTATATTTTCAATTAAATTATGGAACAGCTGAAAATTCCTATTATGCATTTTTTTTCCAAATATTTTTCCAAATTTTTTAAAAATTGTTGTGTTTTTGCTGTTACGTAGAACTGCTGCCCAACCTGGTGAGAAAATTTTGAAAAGGTACCTTTTAAAAACACATAAATGGCATTCTGGGAGAAAATTTACTGTTAGTTCATTTCAATACCAGTACACAAACTATCAAAATGTTTTCAGACCAACATCGCTTCCTGAAAAGGGGGTGTAAACCCACCATAAATAAAAAAATCACTGTTTTAGCATTTATGAACTACAAAATGAAGAGCAGAGCGTAAAATATTACAAAACAAAGTGAGGTCAGTATGAAATAGGCGACAAAGCCTAAATAGGTTTTTGTTTGAAGTCATTAGCGCCTCTAATACTTACGCATTTCCTTGCATTCAGCACAGAAAATAATTGAAAATATAATTGAAATTCCAGGCGAATTTCAATTAAATTACAATTAAATTATGGCCCAACTTTTCAATTTCAATTAAATTAAATTAATTGAATTTAAATTAAAAACGGCCTAATAATGCGAATTTCAATTACGATTAAATTAATTTTTTACATCACTACTGACAAGGTGTTGAAACAGATTCAGATCGCACACATCGGCCCGTTTCAAATGATGCTCAATCTGATGCAAATGAGTGCTTCGATTATGAGCTGTGCCAGGCGCGAAAAGCAGAGTAGTAAGATGACAGACAGCGCAAACACGAGCAATGACGAGTCCGCCAAACCATCGAAGAAGAAAAAGCGGATCGACACTACCATCGCATCGGTAGAGGCAGCCCCGGTAACCAAGGGCGAACGCGCTGAAGAGAAGGCAGCACCGAAGAAAAAGCGACAAAATGGACAGTAGTGTGAAAACAAAAGATTCAGTTTGTCTACTGACACTTTATTTTGATGCAAAATCTATAAACCATAATCCATGTGCACATTTCTGAACCGATCAATACTTAGCATATTATCGTATTCCGCCAAACAAATCATTTGGATACCTCCTTCCGGTACAGGAGTTCCAAACACAACATCGATCATAACCGAACCTTCGTGCACCAATTCAAAATGACCACCATCTTCACAATCTGCACTCAAATCAAATACGAACAAACAGTGAGTCTCCTTGAACTCTTCCATATTAATGTAATTGGCCTTGTTTTCTTGAGCTAATCCCAACGACTCGAACATTTGCATGTATGGGCGTACGTAGGCGTTCTGTCTGAAGTTCATTTTCAGAGGCTCGTGTGGGTAAACCTTCGATCCAGCCACCACCTTCACTTCGCGAATGTCATAGTTTTTGAAACGAAACGGGTTTCTATTATAGGCACCATAGTAAGCCATGCTGTCTACGAAACCAAACACTATTCTGCGTGGTATCTGTCCTTGAAAAAATGAATTGCTTGGTGTACTGCGTCTGCCGGCAGCCACGTGCATAGTAGTAACAGTCGTTCTTCTAATAGGATATTTTGCTGTGTACTTATTCAGAACACTCTCGATGCTCAGTTGTATCGATTGAAGCACCGTCACCTTACGCACATACATTATCATGTCCACAACATGAAGTTTGTAATTTGCTCCCGCCGCATAGGACATCAACGCAAAGCTGTCTGGGTTTCTGAACAGTTCGATTGTCAGTTCGATATTAGGCAGCATTAGTTTGTCAGATTCGAACAGATCGCAGTGCAATTTGGCCATACTTTCCACCACAGCCGCATCATTGTTTTGCGTGGCAGCAGCTGGGGAGCAAAGAAAAGCATAATATAGAGGTGGTGCCTAAATTTATGCCAGAGCACGCGCGCCTTTGTGCTCCGAAAAATCACCTCGGCCGGTAAGGTGCATTTCATAATAATGTGTAAGACGGCGAATTAAAAACGCAGGCGCATTAAACTCGAACATCACGTCATCAGCTAGACAAAAGACGCTCCGTTTGGAAATGGACCCTCGACTGACAGATCGGTTAGCAAGGCACTATAGACAGCTTTAATAAACAGTTCTCCATCAAAAAGCAGCATACTTAATTAAATTCTAAAAGCTAATAGATGAATCGTGAACCAAACGCGTCTTAGAACCTTAAAATAAAGTAACGAACTATTTCGACTTAACGAAATTAGTACATAGCAAATAAAGAGGCAAACTACAGTTACCGGAAGCTATGAGTAAGACAGAGTGGGCGGAAGTGCATTTCACAATTGTTTGGAAGCTACCAAGCAGAGACAAAAACCATGGAAGCTGGCAAGCAGAGACAAAAACCATGGAAGCTGGCAAGCACAAATAAAAACCGCAGGCACTATAAAGAGGCAGAGTAGAGCTGGGGAGCAAGTGTGGCTGGCAGCAGCTGGGGAGCAAAGAAAAGCATAATATAGAGGCGGTGCCTAAATTTATGCCAGAGCACCCGCGCCTTTGTGCTCTGAAAAAGCACCTCCGCCGGCAAGGTGCATTTCATAATAATGTGTAAGACGGGCGAATAAAAAACCGCAGGCGCATTAAACTCAAACATCACGTCATCTGCTAGACAAAAGACGCTCCATTTGAAATGGACGCTCAACTGACAGATCGATTAGCAAGGCACTACAGACTACTTTTTAAAAACATTTCTCCACCAAAAAACAGTAAGCTTTTTTGAATTCTAAAAGCTAGTAAGTATTTACTTTGAAACATGAACCGAACTGGTTCTCGTTGCGCAATATTGAACAGCGAAAACTTTCGTTTCTTCAAGCACGCCAATACAAATTAATAATTTAGTGAAGTACAAGCGTAAAAGCAAGTGAAAGTACAAGTGTAAAAGCAAGTGAAAGCTCTAGTGTAAAAGCAAGTGGATGTGCAAGTGTAAAAGCAGATGGAGGTACAAGTGTAAAAGCAAATTGGAAGTACAAGCGTAAAAGCAAGTGAAAGTACAAGTGTAAAAGCAAGTGAAAGCTCTAGTGTAAAAGCAAGTGGATGTGCAAGTGTAAAAGCAGGTGCAAGCGCAAGTGTAAAAGCAAGTGGATGTGCAAGTGTAAAAGCAACTGAAAGTGCAAGCATAAAAGCAAGTGAATAGACAAGTGAAAGTACAAGTGAACCTGTGTGAAAACTGAGTGGAGGAAGGAAGGAATGAACAAACGAATTAATGAACAAACAAACAAATGAACAAACGAATGAATGGATCAATCATTTAGACTCATGATTGACTCCTTGTGAATCATGATTGACTCATTTAGACTCATGATGATTGACTCCTTGTGAATCATGATTGACTCATTTAGACTCATGATTGACTCATTTAGACTCATGATTGACTCCTTGTGAATCATGATTCACTTATTTAGACTCATGATGATTGACTCCTTGTGAATCATGATTGACTCATTTAGACTCATAATGAATTAATCATTTAGACTCATGATTGACTCCTTGTGAATCATGATTGACTCATTTAGACTCATGATTGACTCCTTGTGAATCATGATTGACTCATTTAGACTTATGATTGATTCCTTGTGAATCATGATTGACTCATTTGACTTTTTTGTTGACTCTTTCGATTCAATCGGTATTGCCATATGGAGATGTCTGCAATTATTGGCTGACCTGCTGTACTTTTCTTTGTCAAGTTAATTGACTGTGAGCAACTGTTTTGAATCATATGCATGCATTTCCATTTCTTAATGTTTTGAAAATCTGTTAACTCAATAAAGAAAGGATTCCAATCACATACCATTTTATGTTTCAAGTTTGCTGTAATTTTTAACATGGTTATTACCGTGTTTGTCACTGGTCATCTTCATCACTGTCTTCTTCATCGCCATCATTTGGGTCCAGCCATGCTTCAATTACATCAATATTTTTCTTGATTACATTGCGCAACAGAAATTTTCGTTTATGCCATGCTTTATCCATTGCTTCTTCTTCCTCAAAATCGTGTTCTCTTTCATACTTGTCTGCTGTATCGCATATTTGTCTGTATGTCTTGTCTTCATTTTGCAGGAGTTGAACAAATTTAACATGTTTTTTTATGTTAAACTGAACCAGTTCCAAAAACTCTGTCAAATGTGGCTCTCTCAGAAGCTGTTGTGGAGTTTCAAGGTCTTTCTTAAACAGGTCACAACTTTCTGCAATGACCATTCGCCATAGATCTGATGTGCTGTCATCATCAATCTCATCTTCTGATGATTCATCAGTGTCACTAACGAGTTCCTCATTTGCTTTCTCACTTTCATCAACACTATCGGCATCAGACAATGTATCGTCACTGTCACCTTCATCAGTCATAGTCTGAATCTTATGAAATCCTTTTTCATGTCTCGCTCTATTTGAACTCGATGAGAATGACTTCAGACAACTCTGACATTTATACATTTTCAACTCTATTCTTTTTTCAGAAAAGAAATCTTGTTGGACTCTGGTAGGTCTTACATCACTTTGGTGAAACATAACTGCGACGGGTTTTCGTATTGAAACGTATTTTTTCGTATGTATACCTGAAATACACACACAGGTCTGGCACAATTGAAAATTTTCAAGTCTTTTCCCAATGTACTCTCCCAACTTGTATTGTGGGGAAGAAAAACTACCCCCACAACACAGCACACTACACCATGCATTTGCTCAGTGTTGTGTGGTTGGGAGAGTACATTGGGAAAAGACGTGGCTGCCGGCAGACGCAGTACACCAAGCAATTCATTTTTTCAAGGACAGATACCACGCAGAATAGTGTTTGGTTTCGTAGACAGCACGGCTTACTATGGTGCCTATAATAGAAACCCGTTTCGTTTCAAAAACTATGACATTCGCGAAGTGAAGGTGGTGGCTGGATCGAAGGTTTACCCACACGAGCCTCTGAAAATGAACTTCAGACAGAACGCCTACGTACGCCCATACATGCAAATGTTCGAGTCATTGGGATTAGCTCAAGAAAACAAGGCCAATTACATTAATATGGAAGAGTTCAAGGAGACTCACTGTTTGTTCGTATTTGATTTGAGTGCAGATTGTGAAGATGGTGGTCATTTTGAATTGGTGCACGAAGGTTCGGTTATGATCGATGTTGTGTTTGGAACTCCTGTACCGGAAGGAGGTATCCAAATGATTTGTTTGGCGGAATACGATAATATGCTAAGTATTGATCGGTTCAGAAATGTGCACATGGATTATGGTTTATAGATTTTGCATCAAAATAAAGTGTCAGTAGACAAACTGAATCTTTTGTTTTCACACTACTGTCCATTTTGTCGCTTTTTCTTCGGTGCTGCCTTCTCTTCAGCGCGTTCGCCCTTGGTTACCGGGGCTGCCTCTACCGATGCGATGGTAGTGTCGATCCGCTTTTTCTTCTTCGATGGTTTGGCGGACTCGTCATTGCTCGTGTTTGCGCTGTCTGTCATCTTACTACTCTGCTTTTCGCGCCTGGCACAGCTCATAATCGAAGCACTCATTTGCATCAGATTGAGCATCATTTGAAACAGGCCGATGTGTGCGATCTGAATCTGTTTCAACACCTTGTCAGGCCCACTGGCATCCACCAGACGAAGACTGTAGTCGCCGAGATCGTCTCGCACCAGTTGCACTTCCGTAGCAACGCCCCTCGGATTTCTCAAGTGCAACATGGCAGGCATTCTGTCCGCAGGATTCTTCTGCGTGTAACTGATCACCATCGACATGGTCTCCAGCTTGCTAGCTGGCAACGACACAACGGATCGGGTTCCATCTCTCACTTGCACAAAGTGAGCGTACAGAGTTTTGTTGAATTCAGATAGCCAAGCGGCGATCTGGTCTCTGCTCATCGTATTGAAACGTTTGGGACACTTTTCAGCAAGCGACATCTCGGCAGCTCCTCAAAACCAACAATGACCAGTTTTCTCAGGACTACTGTTGTTTAATACCGGATTTTTCAAATGCGTATGCGTATGCGTATGCGTATACGCATTCCGATTACAAATGCGCATGAGTTTGCGTATACGCATTCCAAAAACTAATGCGTACTTTGCGTATTGCGTATGCGTAATGCGTAATCTCAGAAACTTTTAAAAATTTCACTTAACAGCTTTTTAGCACTACAGTATGCTGTTTAGGTATCCAACTTTATATTCCAGGTTTTTTTAGACATACTTGAGGCCTTAGGACAAATTCCTGACCTCAAAGAATTGCAGTATAGTATGTACAGTGCGTATGTTTTCAACAGCGATATGCGCTTTCCTTCCTTCAAAAAGTTTGTTTGAATGTTCATTTCTAAAAGAAGTCTAGTAGCACAGTCAACCATAATAAATGTACAGTGAGAGCACAAACAGATAGCCTGAGCATACAACACAACTGATGCCACCCAAAACTGTAAAAATAGAAACTCTAAATTCAAGGATTTGACGCAGGTTTCCTTTTCTCTTATAACTTAACCTCTTTTTTTAAATAGTAACAAGCAAAACTTAGTTAAAGCTTCAAATTATCACAGAAAATTCCTGGTACCCTCGGCTCACACTAAAAACATGATGAATAACCATTTGGCAAGAACTTGAACTAAAGTTTTAGTGCCCAACCCCCCTCCCAAAATTTGTGCTCAGACTGCTCCCCGGCCGGCGCACGAACCCTGAACCCCCCTGCCCCTTAGGCAGATGACCTGTTACATGTATGTAACAGATGCTACCCAAAATTCTGGAGACTAAAAATTCAAGGATTTGTCCGGAATTTCCTTCCACCATGAAAGTTTCCCTCTTTTCAAATAGAGTAGGCACAGCTTAGCTAAAGCTTTCCAATTTCTCACAAAAATTTTTGGTTCCTATTTGGTGAGAAATTGAACTAATTTTTGCAAGACATTGGAAAATGTAGCTGTTATTCAGACCCAATACGCATTACGCAAAAATACGCAAACTTTGGACAGAATGCGTAATGATATTGCGTAATGAAATTCAAATGCGTATGCGTATGCGTATGCGTATACGCATGCAACAGTACTCAGGACTAGGCCCTATCAAG
>JASANB010004809.1:0-50788 GCA_030248155.1 Sabatieria punctata
CGGGGGGTCTGAGCCAAAAATTTGGGGGAGGGGGGTGGGCACTAAAAAACGCTCAAAAATCGAGAAAAATCGGAATTTTTTGGCTAAAAATTGCCAAATATCGCTAATTTGGGCTGAAATACAGCTAAAAAGTGCTGTTTTGCAGGCGATTTTGGCAATTTTTGTGGGTGGAAGTGTAAAAAATTGCAAAAATTTGCTCGAAAATTTACTTGCCAGAAAAATCGGAGGGGGGGGGTCGGTGAAATCGTCTCGGGGGGGGGGGGGGGGACGGGGGGGGGGGGGGGGGAGGGGGGGGGGGGGGGGCCCCATCTGGGGGGTCTGGCCTAAGTCGGGTGGGGGGGGGGCAGACCCCCCAGACCCCCCTGTTACATGTATGTGTATAACTCACCAGCTTCAAGCTAACAAATAGCGCTATAAAACTATGAAATAAAGGTTGTCGAAAAAAAATTTTGCTCAAAAATAATTTTGGACCAAAAATTCTGAAATCACTCTAAAAGTTATGTAAAAGCCCAATTTTTTAGTCCCAACTGTTATTAGTACGAAAGAAATTCGAGTTGAAAGTTGTGGTACCATAGTTGAGCGGCCCGATTTTTGATGGCCTATATTTGGGAATGGAGCGTAAAATCCATAAACCCTTTGCAGGTTTAATATAAGTCATGAATGTCTATTAGTCCACCAACGCTCACTGCGCAAAACATCGATTTCCCACTTGACACATAAAGACTCGATGGAATCAGAGACTGAGTGACTCTTTAAAGTCTGTTCAAAAATAAGAACCTGGTGGTTTTTTTGCGACGGTACGCTACTATTAGGCGATGCCGATTAGGCGACGCCGATTAGGCGACGGTACAATTAGGCGACAAAAAACATTAATATATTATAATAGTACCAGTTAGGCGGGCCTTCCGAATCAGTCATGGGTCAAGGGGCCATGTTCAGCTGTAAGGCTAAATGCGCTGTTTTAACTATGCATGGCTAAATGGCACTAAAATCATGTCTCGTTAATCTTATAACTCGTTAACTTATAGCTAAACAAGCCACCTGCCCTGACTGTTTCTAACTGAGATCCTGGCATTTGCCCCTATTCCCCAGCTTGCGTCGAGCACGCGAGCGGCCGTCGGGTCGGCCACATATTTTTTGGGTTGCTCTGTTCATTAACGCGCTGGATGCAGACGATGCACGACGCACCAATAACTTTGCGGAAGCAGCTCACAGAGTTTCGCAGCGAGAATTTGATGCGGCGCGTCCATCCATCTAGCGCTTTATAAATGTTCTGTGACATGCATACATGGGCCGGAAAAATGGGTTTAGGTTGGGGGTAGTCAAAATCCGAAAATTTGAGCGGTGTGGGCAACCCCCAGCCCATGTATGGCGACATGTGCAGAAATGTTTTCTTCTCTACTAATCGTCGTCTACTACGTCGCCTAATCGGCATCGCCTAATCGGCATCGCCTAATAGTCCTGCTTCGTTTTTGCGAATAACTTTCTATGGAGGTGTAACTAAAGTTGCAGACAAGGTCGCTCCGGTCCGGGGTAAATCCTAATCTGTGCTACGTTTACTCTGAACACTAATTTGCGTGATGGAAAAATGAACTTTTACCCAATCGCGTTGAAAATGAGATGATTGTGGAATTCGATTCTAGAAGCTTTGGGGAGTCCAGTGATGCTTTTATGATGCTTCCAGGTCAATCAGTTCCGGAGGTATGGCCGGTCAAAGTCCGCAAAGGGTGCTTTTTTGAAAATTTCACAATGAAGGGTAGGAAACTTAGGAAGTTCGGTGGATCGAGCTTAAACTTCTTCGGTGGGGATTCAAAACCGCTGAAATCCATTCTGACACTTCCCAGCCTGAAAATTTGACTTTGATACCGTAATCCGGCTCCCAACATGAGGTAGTCCAGCTCTGTCATATTTGCTGGAACACTCCAATACCATTCTAGGCATGCGCAATCAATTTGCAGATTTCGAGAACGTCTACAAATACAGCACTGCTACTACTAAACTAACATAAAAATTTGTTTCGAGTACAAACTCATTTTTCTTGGTGCTGCACCACCCCTTACTGGAAGCCCAATTATGGCATCAGAGTCAAGCTGTCAGGGTCGAAAGTGTCAGAATCGATTCCAGCTGTCCAGTGTACCCCACCCAAGAAGTTTCAGCTAAATCCACCAAACTACCTAACTTTCCTGCCCTTCGTTGTGAAATTTTAAAAAAAAACGCCATTTCTCGCGATTTTTGCAAAATTTGATCGGCCATATGTCCAGAACAAATTGACCCAGAGGTCATAAAAGCATCATTGTACTCCACAAACCTTCTAGAATGGAATTCTAGAGCGTTATCTTATTTTCACCGCGATTGGGTAAGAAGTTCATTTTTTCCATTGGACAAATTAGTGTTCAGAGCAAACATAGCGCAGATTAGGATTTACCGCCCAGAGCTCGACCTTGTCTACATCTTGGGCTGCGGTCCTGGTCGCTCCGACGCGTCCATAAAAACCGCCAGGTCACTTATATTTTTTAACAGACTTTAGAGACCTGCAAAGGATTTCCTAGTTCGACACTCAAATGGCGAGATCATGAAATTGTGAATAAGAAGCCCAGACTATCGTCTAGCAAAAAAGTTTTTATGACTTCCTGCGTACAACGTTCGACCAGTCTATCTAAAACTCCACTCCATGGAATCAAAATATCACTGATTTAAACCTACCTATCCATGCAGTGGTATGTAGTGCTGCATACGAACAGGAAACGCAGATATTATCATGGCATGCCAAACGAAGACCAGATGACAACCGATACGCAACAGTACTTCGATGCATAAAGAGTGTTTTGCGATATTTCTTTCAAGAATCCCACACTCTGTTTGACTTTACATAACCTGCTGAGAGATTGGTCTCTAAAATGCACCAACCACAACAAATTGAAGTTTTCTTGCACCCTAATGTAATAATTCTTGAGTATGGGTTAGAATCACGACGCCTAAGTAAGAAATTCGCGAAATTCGTGTCCACTCCAGTTTAGCCAACCAGCCTTACCTAACGAATCAAAGCTAAAAAAACACTGTTTTTCGGTTCAAAGGCCTAAATTAGGTAATATCGAATCGGCGCAAAGGTAATCGGCGCAAAGCGCAAGTTTACGGTACCAGCGCTAATGTGGGAAAACTTTACATGTGCACTCAGTACCCCAATTTACATTGGAGGAAGCCCCCCCCCAGCCGCCAACCACCCTGACTTTATTAAAGCCTTGGTTTTAGCTTAGGCCTAGGTTCAATCTTAGCTTTTCAGGTTAAAAATGGCTATTTCGTGGATGGAGGAATGGACCGGGAATCATTTACATTAAAGCCTTGAACTGGTTAGTAGTCTAACTTAGCTTCTTGTTTGGAAGGTAACGCGAACGTAAAAAAGTATTGCTGGGCTGGGAAAGTACTGACTTAATATTATTATAATAATTATAATCTCACCAGCAATCTGAGAGCACAGAAACTGTTGCTGCTGCGGCGAACCACATTTCTTATTTACGAATCTAGAGAGTTATTTATTCTGTGTATTCTGTACGTTGCGTTGTTCCTTACACGGGACCGGACGCTTTTAGACACGCCAGGCTTACCGCTTGAGAATCAGGGAAATCAAACATCGCTAGCAAACGAGTTGCATACTTTAACTTCAAAAACAATTTCCAAGGCGTATTCACAGTACATCGTTCGCTGTTCTGTTTTATAGTATTAGGGATGGCCAAAGCACGTCCGCGCGGCGCGGAATAGAAAATACAAAATCACAGCCAAAAAGTGGTCCAAAACGGTTTTTGCAACTTCAAGCGCAAATGCGTTTTTGTGTTCCGTTATTGATAGGGGGATGTGATGTATTTATATGAAACAGAGTGTGAGCTATCGAATAAGATGCATTTTGAATCATAATTCGGCCGTTAAAGGGCATTTTCTTCTCGAAAACTGAATTCGTCGTTTTTCAATGGCCATTTTCTGCTGAAAGGAGAGTTGATTCAAATTTTGTTCAACCGGATTTAAAATCAGCGCAACTCGTTACCTATATAGCACAGCTTTTTTTCTTTGCGCACTTCGGCATGGTCCCCACAAATTTGATTCTTTCTTAACTACTGAAAATGGGCATTTTCGTGGATTTTTTTCATGTTCCTCGTTCTTGTGAAAAAACGACGAATTCGGCGCAAGATGTTCAATCGGTTCCGTGTACAGTAGACTTCAATCTTTCGAATGATGTAAGAATTTGCTCTCTGCTCTTTGCCGTTAACCCCACAAACGGTGTTGAAGTTTCTGTAACCCTTAATTTTTGCCATTTCAGGCTTTTATTGTACCCAACACTTGCAATCATACTTTTTCGCATTAATTTAGCTGGGCGACGAATATTCACATCTTTCTAGTAGATTTTAAACAATCAAGTTGGTTTCACTTTCCTAACTCGCGCCATAGAAAATCAGCCACCGCTGGGACGGCGACCAAGTTATAAACACTAATTTACGCGATTTGACCCACGCGGCTGTTTTGAACCCGCATTTCTCCGATTCTTCATGAAATTAAGTGCGGTTTTTTGCGTAAATAATCGAATCCGGTCATGCTATTGCCGTTTTAGCATAAATTTTTGCTTGTAGCGCGAGTTATTCAAATCTGTTGCCCATATTTTAAAATGGTACCAAGTGCGCCATACAAAAGTTCTTCGCAGACGGACGTTTTTAGATCGCATTTTTCTAATTTTTCATTGAATCAAGTGCGGTTTCTTGCGCAAATTATCGCATCCGGTCATGTTATCGGCGGTTTTAGCATAATTTTTTTGCTGTAGCGTGAATTTTTGAAAACCATTGGCCATACCTAATAGTATAGTCGTATAGTCTAGTCAGTAATAGCGATCCGCGCGCCTGTCACTCCGAGTTCTCTCTTGGCTACGAATACGAATACCAAAATGAGCTGTGAAATTTGTAAACCATTTTTCATACGGCTCTGCCTTATTAATCCGAGCAATTTAGGACCGCCCGAATTTGCTATGATTAGACCGGGGACCGAGATTGTTAACTTTTACCAACTTATGAAAACCACACTTACGTTGTTGCCGCAGTAGCTTTGTTAGGCGTGCTAGTCATCGTCCCAGCACAATTATGATCGACGCCGACTTCGTCTTCAACGAACGGTACCGTTTCGTTCATCTTTATTTCATTTACAAATGTTAAAAAGCCGTTCCTCTAAGGACGGAAATGGGTGGAGCTAATGTATCTGCAGTTATTCTCGGCCTATACCCCACGCTGATGTGGGCAACGAAACTTATGGATTCCAGAGTGGTATTAAACTTGAAATATTATCTTGAGTAATTAACAACAATTAATAGTAATTAATAAGATAATTAACGCATTAACTTGAGTCCTTGAAGGTTAAATACAGTGCATATTGTGAATGAGAAATGGTCCTGAGACAATAATCATTTATGCAACGACAAATTACGAAAAGAGGGACAATAGAATTTAAATTTCGCGGGCTACAGTATCTTAGATGTTCACGCAACCACTGAAAAATTTGCGCCACTTTGCGCCGATTAACTTTGCGCCGATTCGATATTACCCTAAATTACAGCTTTTTGTTAGTTGCATATCAGATCATGCATATCTGCAGCTGCACCTCCTAATTAAAACCCAAGAACTTATTTCAGCTGATTGTAGCTCCTAAAAAGGCAGAAATAATCACATTCTGACTCTACCTACGAAGAGCATTATTCAATTGAAAATTCACACCTGAATTGAAAAATTGCGCATGGATTTTGTCCAAAGCAACCAAATCCGGATTAACGAGTCATATAACTTTGGGCGGGAAAAATTGGGACCTGGCCTAATCTTGTCCGGGAGGCGAATATCCGGATTAACGAGACATGACTGTGTATTGATTTGGCTCAAATGGCGCGTATACAAATCCGGGCGGGCACAAATCGCCTCCCCAAGAAGTTGGAAAGTTGGAAAATGGAAAATCGAAAAAATGGAAAATGCTTCCCCACAATTTGGAAATTAGGAAAACGATTTTCCTTCAGATTGCCCATATGTCCTCGTTACACTCTCTCTGCTCTGTAGTTTTCAGGGTGCTTAGTTTATACCCCTTAAAATACGTACCCCCTAAAATCTGTACCTCTAAATCTGTACCCCAAAATTTGTACACCCGAAATGGTTTCTGTTCCTGAATTCTTTGTGCCTGCATTATTCAGGATGCTTTATTGGCCCCCCCCCCAAATTTCTTACCCCCCATTTTTTGGTTTGAGCCAAAAATTTTGGGAGGGGGTGGCCACTAAAAAACGCTCAAAAATCGAAAAAATCGCAATTTTTAACTTAATACCGCCAAAGGGGCTCTGGCCTAAGTCGGGTGGGGGCAAACCCCAGACCCCTGTTATATGTATGGTCGGCACGCCCCAGACAATTTTTCAGAACTCCCTCCGATTTTCTGGCAAGTAATTTTTTAAACAAATTTTTGCCATTTTTTACAATTTCAGACACAAAAATTGCAAAAAAAACAACTGCAAAACAGCACTTTTTAGCTGTATTTCAGCCCAAATTAGCGATTTTTGGCGATATTTAGCCGAAAAATTGCCATTTTGAGCGTTTTTAACACCCAATCCTCATCCAAAATTCGGGCTCAGACCCTCCGGCCGGCGCCATACCCGCAAGCCCCCTACCCCTTCGGCAGATGCAAAAGGCATCCTGAAAAATACAGGGCGGAAGTATTGAAGAAATGGGCAATTTGAAGGAAAAACGTCAGTTTCGGCGATTTCCACTACCGAGTCACGTCTTGGTCATGGGTACTTTACGCTATCTCGTGTGTCACGGTGGCTCCGGCATCTGTAAAAGAGGTTGTTTATGGGTTCAAAACCGGTCGAAGCGACTGGAAGTAGCCAACGCAAAGCCCAACCCAGGCCGCCGAAAGCCAGTGACGGTAAATTGGAACCGAACCGGCGCTGCCGTTGCACCGAATATCAGGAAGAGGCAGGGTTGTTTGTAGGCAGGGTTGCCCAATTGAAAGGCTTTGAAAAGAGCGCGGGCTGTCCAGAGCTGTTCGAAAGGACAGTTGAACTAAAAACCAAAACGAAACAAACAAAACCGAATCGGCCGATTCTCTCCCAGATGGTGCTCGGTTTAGCGAATCGGAGCTGACCAGTACATGTGACTGGACAGGATGTTCAGGTGTATCGAAGAAGCACCACAGCTGAAAGAGCTGAAATCGTTGCAATCTGAAGGAAAATCGACAGTTTAATTGATTTCCACAACTGAATCGGCCGATTCTCGGGATAGTATTTCGGCATGGCGATTCGGAGTTGGCCAAGAGAGATGTGAGAGAAAGTAGAAAGCATATTGGAGAAGTATCACAGCTTGAAGAGTTGAAATCGTTGCAATCTGAGGGAAAATCGACAGTTTAATTGATTTCCGCAACTGAATCGGCCGATTCTCCGGATAGTATTTCGGCTTGGCGATTCGGAGTTGGTCAAGAGAGATGTGAGTGAAAGTAGAAAGCATATTGACGAAGTATCACAGCCTGAAAACGTTCTGCCAATTGCACAAAATTCAGCGCCCACAGCGTTACCTGCCGGTGCGAACGGCTCGACGGCTCGGAGAAACCGAATTGCCAAAAAATTTGCATATCGGTAACGAAGGCAAATCGGAAACGTTCTCCGAACGTGAATCCTCCTTCCGTTGCACCATCTATAAAGAATGGTTGGAAGTCGAGTCTGGATGTGCTTAATGCAATTGAAAACTATCGAAATCATAACCTGCGATCGTTGCAATCGCTGCAATATGAAGTTAATCGAATTACGGGTGTGTGGCCAGCTATTTCAACCCTTTACGTCGCGTTCGTGGACGTAGTGAAAACAACCGAGCAGGGAGTCCGATTGCGAAAGGGGACCCGAGGCAGGTTCTGAAAACCAAGGAAAGCACGGATGTTAGTTCTTACTCTTGTGAACTGCTCGTTTCATACAACAAAAATTTGGGAATTTCTTTTAGGCTGTCAGTGGATTGGATTTTCTGTTGTGATACAGTACGTATGTATGTGCAGTTTTAGTCATTTGTGATACTCCGTTCTCAATTTTCTTGTTACATTTTCGAATTATGATTATGAATTGCTTGATATTTGATACCCGTGCATTTTTACACATACGTAC
Source organism: Sabatieria punctata (assembly GCA_030248155.1). Taxonomy (NCBI): domain Eukaryota; kingdom Metazoa; phylum Nematoda; class Chromadorea; order Araeolaimida; family Comesomatidae; genus Sabatieria; species Sabatieria punctata. The sequence goes on from JASANB010004809.1 coordinate 8,150, forward strand.
ATATTTAATGGGGCTTGCTTTTTTCTTAAAGTTAAAGTGTTTTCTCTTTTTGATCAACACTGTGACTACGTACTGACGTGCCTGCAATTTAGAAATCGACTTCTGAGATTTATGCTCAAACATAAATAACCCGATTAACAGTCATAAACCCGACCCCGAATCTATGTTAGCTTAGATTTAGGTTTGTTGTCAGGCCACCGAAGGGCAGTGATGACTGTGTGTGTAAAGTAACATTTTTTACATTTCGACTTATTGAATGAAACAATTTTGCGACAAGCAATCGTTTCCAGCATGAGCTGTTGCGCTCATTCACTTAATTTTGCCCTTAGCTTGTTGTTGCTGCTTATTTCTCTTCTCTTATGGTGTAACTTGCGATTTTCCAACTTTCGGGGAGGCGATTTGTGACATTGGAAAACCCGGAAAACTGGGTGTACCACTGTGTACCACAGCGTACCGCACGTCCTTACCGTTTCCGTTTTTCTGGGGAGGCGATTTGTATACGCGCCATACAAATCGCCTCCCAGAAAAACGGAAACGGTGAGAACTGCGGTACGCTGTGGTACACAGTGGTACACCAAGTTTTCCGGGTTTTCCAATGTCACAAGTCGCCTCCCCGAAAGTAGGAAAGTTAGAAAATCGCAAGTTACACCATAAGAGAAGGGAAATCAGCAGTACTAAGGGCAAAATGGTGGGCGGATTTATACTTGTGCATCATGATGGCATGGCACTGGCCAATAGGCGTTGTGGATGGGCGTGCTAAAAGCATCCAGGATTTTGGAAAGGGGGTGTAAAATTTTGAAAGTGCCTGGTTGGGCCGCTGCCCAACAAGGGTAAGAAAATTTAGCAAAATTAGCCTTCAAAAACGCGTTTAAAACGCATTCCGAGCTTAAAATTAAGAGAAATTACAAGTTATAGTAGTTTATAATGGCCTGGTTGTGCTTCTGCCCGACCAGGCGGGAAAATTTTGAAAATTTAGCCTTCAAAAACGCATTTAGAAGGCATTCTGAGCACAAAATTTGACAGTTTTAGTACATGCTTCATTAGTTTCTTATATTTTTGTCAGACTTTTTCTTCCTACCTCCACCGCAAAGGGAGTGTACCCACCCTACACCCCCTGGATAAGCCACTGGCTAAAAGTGCCAGTGCGGTCATAATGGCAGAAGTATGAATCGGCCTTTATACGGCTAGTACTTACAGTACTGTAGCTTCGGCTGTTTAGAAATAAGACAAACGTTGGCGAGGGTTGACGCAATATTAGCTCACCAGTACTAGATCAGTGTGAGGGAGGGCACAGAAACTATTGCTCCGTTTTTGAGTGGCGTATGGAGATTCATTGTGATCTGGAAATAGACTATTCTCCTGTGGCTAATGTTACCTCTCCTAATTCGATCGGTTTGGTTGTTCGGATTTGGTGCATTTATTCTCTCAATGACCAGTAAGTGTCTGTTATGAAGCGAACGTGTGAATGAATAGTACAAAGAAATATGACAGAGACAGTTGTTAAGTGGATCCCTGGTGGTCGTCAACGGTTCGCGACTGTTTGCTGGCGTCAGTGAGAGCTTTGAGTATGCCGGCCGACTGTTTGTTGAGGTGATGGGTGGTTTTGTAGACCAGCGTCTCCAACTTGTTCAACGTATCCATGGCGTTCTCTTGAGTTTTGTTGACGCCAGCGTTCAGATTTCTGTGTTGTTCTTTTATTAGCTGTGCTGTCAGTTCGGCCAAGGTCGATTGCAACGGGTCGATGGTGCTCATCAACTGTCTACACTCACTCAACAATTCCTTCACTACGTGTTCCGCTTGCTGCACCTTGCTCTCGCTCGCCACTTTTGCTTCATTCACTTTGGTGCTCTGAGACCAGTCAGTTATAGTATACAGTACACTCCAGTGCAACTCACCCAACGTTGTGCTGTTTGTATGGCATTGCCTATTTGCGCTCTTCGTTCTTTGACCACCGTCACTAGGGGTTGCAGTTTGCTGTAGTGCTGGTGGTGATTGTCCAAGGCACAGCCGTTGCACAGCGATTTGCTGCAGTTCAGACACCAGCGCGATCGCTCCTCATCCACCTCCACTAAGCACTCGTCACACTGACTCATTCCAAACACAACTGGGTCTCAACCGAACACAAAACCAACAATGGATTACGTGTTTACTTTCTCTGTCATGTGCAGAGTAGGTGTTCTACATACATAGTCAATCACTTTTTTGTACTAGGTGTTGTTTGTTTGTGTTGTTATGTCCCGTCCGCAGAAAGAAGACCAAGCGGGCAGTAAAAGAAAGCGACGAGGCAAGCCAAGTGAAGCAAGGACGGCTAGTAGAGGGAGCTCGCAGAGTGACAGCACGTCCAGCAATGATTCTAAGAAGAAATGCCGACGAACGACCAAAGCCAACAAATCGTCAGCCTCCGATTCTACAAGCAAAGACGGGGGCAGGGCACAGATTTGCCAACAACGACAACAAAAAGCACACAGCCAGAGTGCCTCAGACGATCCAGGCAAGAGACTACGTTCGGTGACTGAAAGCTTTAAGGACTGGGTCGAGAACGCAACCAAGAAGAACGTTGCAGAAATCAGAGAAGAATTCAAGCAGATAGCCACTTATACGCCAACGCAATTCACTATTCAAGCTTTTCTGGTAAACCCTGCCAAGAACCGATACACTGGTGATAGCGGTATGTTGCGTTGCATGCAAGTGCAGCTGTTATTTGTTGCAGATGTGCTATGTATAGACGAAACGCGAGTGAAACTAAAAGATGGAACGGCAACGACCAGTGATTATATTCATGCCTCTTACGTGAACAACACCGGCGGCTCGCTTCAATTTATCTGTTGTCAAGGCCCCACTGAGAGTACGCTAATTGATTTCTGGCGCATGATATGGCAAGAGAAGAGTTCGGTTATTCTGATGTTGTGCAATACTTTCGAACAAGGCTGCCCGAAATGTAGCGAGTACTGGCCCCGCAACCACAGACAGAGTCAGACTTACGGCTCCTTGATTGTAATCAATAATCGACAGGAACAGATCGACCTTGGCGACAAACAGACCGTTTCACTGACAGTTCTAGTGGTCAACAATTTAAAGTTAGTAACCTTTTCTTTGCACAGTTTGTTTCCTCAGCACTCAGCTCAAAAAGAAATTAGGGGCCGTCCATAAACTACGATGTTCAAAAATTCAAAATTTTGCACCCCCACCCACCCCCCACGTTTTCCTAGGTTTTCATCATCACCCCCCATAAAAATTACGACGTTTGGGAGGACCCCCCCCCCGAAATAAAATTTTCGAATTTTCGTTCAACATCTGAAGCTGCCTTTCTGACTGCGTAATCACAACTGAATAATAGAAAAATTTATGTCTGTGCACATACGTATTTACCAGTTAGTTTCATCAATCTTTCAAGAATTTATTTAACTTTCAGTTAAAAAAGAGACATTCAAATCGGTTGAGATTTGCCGTTGCCACAGTAAAAAATCTGCTGGGTTGTTTTAATCACTCTTGTTAATTGCCAAAATCAGTGTTTCAAATTTGAGGGCAAATATCTTGAGAACCAAGCAGAGCATCTTAGCGAAAACTCTACCAATCGATATTTTATTTGTCTTTCATTCAAAAAAGATTTATTCAAATCGGTTGAGATTTACGGTTGCTACAGTAAAAAATCTGCCAGGTTGTGTTTTTGCACACCCTGTACAAATCACGCTAACATACATTGTATGTTGTACAACTACAAAAATGTGTCAAAACCGTTTGACTTTCTCTGTATTCTGCAATCGTCAAACCTTACCAAAAAAGGCCAAAAATACGTCAACGTTTTGCCTCAACCCCCCACCCCCCTCCGACGTTCTGCGACGTTTTTCGGGGTACCCCCACCCCCTCTCTGAACGTCGTAGTTTATGGACGGCCCCTATCGGAAATAGTGGTGGATCCGTTCGCGCTTTGTTATGTGCAATAATACTAGAGTAATGTTGCATCGATCTTTTGCAATTTACACATTCTTTATCGCATACATGTAACAGGTCATCCGCCGATGGGGGGAGGGGGGTTGGGGGGGTCTGGCGCCGGCCGGGGGGGGGTCTGAGCCAAAATTTTGGGGGAGGGGGGTGGGCACTAAAAAACGCTCGAAAATCGAAAAAAATCGCAATTTTTGGCTATAAATTGCCAAAAATCGCTAATTTGGACTGAAATACAGCTAAAAAGTGCTGTTTTGCAGGCGATTTTGGCAATTTTTGTGCGTGAAATTGTAAAAAATTGCAAAAATTTGCTCGAAAATTTACTTGCCAGAAAAATCGGAGGAGGGGGGGTCGGTGAAATCGTCTCGGGGGGGGGGGGGTGCCCATCTGGGGGGTGGGGCCTTTGTCGGGGTGGGGGGAGACCCCCCCAGACCCCCCTGTTACATGTATGCTTTATCGATTTAGATGAAATTTTCAGGATATAAGTTTAAATAATATAAGATAATTCCAACTCCTATTGATTCTATTTAGTACAGACCAAAATCTGATAAAATCGGCAGCCAAGAACTAGTTAGCACTCTGATTGTGAGAAGAGCCAACAGCAGTTAGAACTTTGGCAGCAAATTCAGAGGAACTGAGCCAACCAGCTCAGTTCAGACCGTTCAGTTCAGCAGCTCAGTTCAGACCGTCTATAGCCTTGAGAAGTACTAATCTAGTGGTGGAATGTTTCAGAGAGGCCCGTTCAATGGAAGTGAATCATTATGCGTGGACGGACTGGCCGGATCGCCTGGTGCCGCCGCACGGTCGTCCGGTGTTGGCATTGCTGCAACGTGCCAAACAGCTGAGTAACGGACATCCGGTGGTAGTGCATTGTTCTGCAGGGATCGGGCGCACCGGCACCGTGGTGGCCCTGTACATGTGCTTATGTCGACTCAGCTCCAACCACAAGTTAGACGTGCCTCAGATTGTCAAGCTGCTCAGAGACCAACGCCTACACAGCATCCAGACCGACATTCAATACCTATTCATCTACCGAACCTTGATCGAATACTATTGTGAACTGGCACAACTGCCAGCTACCACTGCATTGGGCAAATTTCTGATCGATTATCGAAACTTAATAGAATCTTTTGCGCGGTGATTGATTGCTCTCCTTTACTAACTCTCAAATTATTCATAAAACTGGTCTGCTGTTCTTGGTTGCAAGCACACAGGCGCACTGTAGTTACATACATGTGTCTCAGAAAAACGGAACCACTTCCTTTTGCTGTCATTTCCAGCAACTCATAAAATACCCCGAATTTTGGCGCCTATGTTCCAAATTACGGCTTATTTGGCCAAGGAGTTTAACTGAATTGGCCACGGCTTGGGATACTACTGTGCCTACTAGTACTACCAAGATCAGTGGTGTGCGAACGGTGAGTGGCGGGCTGGCTGGATGATCGTAGTGATGTTGCCACGATTTGGAAAGCAGGGAATGGGAAAGGTCGCCTGACGACTTGATAAACTGATCAGAAGAAAAATCGTCAATTTAATTGTTTTCCTCAATTGAATCGGCCGATTCTCGGGATAGTATTTCGGCATGGCGATTCGGAGTTGGCCACAAGAGATGTGAGTGAAAGCACAAAGCACATTGAGGAAGTATTACAGCTGAAACAACAGTTCTGTCAATTGCACAAAATTCAGCGCCCACAGCGTTACCTGCCGATGCGAACGGCTCGAAGAAACCCGGGCGGGCACAAATCGCCTCCCCAAGAAGTTGGAAAGTTGGAAAATATAAAAAATGGAAAATGCTTCCCAACAATTTGAAAATTAGGAAAACATGGTAATATGGATTCGGATCCCCGGACCCCCACCGAATTCGGACCCCCAGCCTGGTACGGAAAAATGGTTCTTAAGATTCGGAACCCCCACCTAGGGCCGTAGTTTACATTTCACGAAAATTTTATTTGCAAAATTTTTGGGGCACATTTGGACACCTCGGTTTCGGTACGCGGACCATTCCCCCCATCCACCGACCACCCTAACTTTAGGCTTCAGTTTCAAGCTGCAATTCAAGTTTCTTCCAGTACCAATTTTCACTTTATTTCTTCCATTTTAGTGTATGATCTCTGCTGTTCTTCCGGTACCAATTTTCACTTTATTTCTTCTATTTTAGTTTATGATCTCTGCTGTTCTTCCAGTACCGATTTTCACTGTACTTCTATTTTAGTGTATGATCTCTGCTGTTCTTCCAGTACCGATTTTCACTGTACTTCTATTTTAGTGTATGATCTGTGCTAGTGCGTCTGGTCGCAAATTCTCTCTGGTAGATTGGATTGCTGATGGAACTCTGTTCGGGCACTTTATACTTGATTCGATATTGCCATATGGTGTGTGTGTATTACATATTTCCTTGTGTAGCGTAAGTACGATAAATCTTTTCAAATACTTCGTTATTATTCGGTCTACCTACGCGCGTACTACTGTTGCTAAGTAAATTTATTTGAAATATAATTTAATTATAATTTACTTGTATTAGTAAATTTCTAAAAAAAAATTAATTTAAATTATACTTATAATTTACTTAAGCAAAAATTCACTTTTAATATAATTGAAATTATAATTTACTTGTATTAGTAAATTTCTAAAAAGTATAATTAAAATTAAAATAATAATTTACTTAGCAACAGTAGCGCGTACGAATATACTACTGTACTGTGGAACCAATGTGATGCTCCTTTCGAGCGAAAGAGATACAATGTAGTCTCGGTTAATGTGTTCAACAACGGCATTTCAATTCCCCAATACTATCAGGGTTCGGATTCGGTCAGGGGATTTAAAACTTGTCATGGGATTTTGGGACTTATCAGCGGAAATTGTGGGTGTCACTACATAAAAACATGCATTCAGTAGGTTGTAGAAGCAGCCATACATGTAACAGCTCCTGGCCGACCTGGGGGGAGGGGGGGAGGGGGTTTTTCCTCAGATGGGGGGTCGAGGGGGGTCTCGTCCAGAGGGGGGTCCAAAATTGCAAAAAGCTCCAGAACGCCTGGAAATGCGTTTTAGCACGTTATTTTCAGTAAGGACGCTAAAAATCGCTATTTTAAGCTGCCAAATAGCGTTTTTGTTGTACTTGTGGGCTGAGTGGGAGGTGATACAACAGGATTCCAAACAAGGGTTTATTGGGAACGATCGCCCAATAACAGTAACAACAAATAACAACGAAGAAGCAGGGCTAGGGAGTGACTCATGGGGTATGAGCCACTGGGGGAGACAGTAGAGAGAGGGTAGCACACGAGAGTAAGCTCTAGAAGCTCATGGAAGCTCATAGAGAACACTGCAGAGCGGGCTGCTTATATACGGCCATAGAACGTTCCAGAAAGTTCTAGTCCGGGTAAGAGATAAGAGAGAGGGACCGACCTTTTCCAGAACATTCTGTACATAGATAAAAGGCACGTACACAGAGACTATTAGCGCATCGCTACCTATAGTCTAACAGTAATATGTAGTTAACAGAGTGTAACTACAACACCTCCCCACCAGCCTAAGGTTACACCGAGAGGCGATTATCCTATGTATGACTGGTATCAATCTTCTGGGAGTGCTTCTGCTTGAGCCGCTCTGAGCGTCGTGGCTTGTCAGGTCCGTATTCATCGCCGGTTGGAGCACGCCAATTCTTCCGAGTCTTGGGCTTTGACTGGGAACTTTGAGCTTCACCCGAGTTGACAGTTGTCTCCGGAACTGCTCGGGTTGGTGCCTCACCAGGATCGTCATCCTCTTCAACTCCATAGCGTGGGCGAAGTTGTTCAATGTGTCTGCGCCAAGTTGGGCCTCTTGGGAACACACGAACGTTGACTGATCGAGTTCCAAACACTTTAGTGACCATGGCTGGAACCCATCGTGGATCCTTGTTGCGGCGAGGGCCATAGTAGAGTGCATAGCATGGCGTTCCAACAGGGTAACAGAAGGTGAGTTTGGCTACCGCTGGGCGCACCACCTCTTGACTTTGAGACTTCATGGCTTGTCTGGATTCCTTTCCTTGAGCCATGTGTGCAGGAGAGGGCAGAAGAGTGTCGATTTTGCACCGAATTCGTCTTCCATTGAGGAGCTCACTGGGAGAGTATCCAGTGGAGAGAGGGGTTCTGCGGTAGTGCATCAGGAATTCCTGCAGGGCTGCTTTTGGAGGAAGTGAAGACTTCTTGAGGGCTTGCTTGAATGTCTGGACCAAGCGTTCAGCAGCACCATTGGTTGCAGGGTGGTATGGTGCACCAGTGAGGTGAGTGATGCCTCTGGTCTTGCATCAATGCTTGAACTCTTCTGACATGAAGGTGGTAGCGTTGTCTGTGACAATGGTGTGGGGGTAGCCAAAGTGAGCGAAATCCTCTTCGAGCAGGGTTGTGGTTGCCTTGGTCGAAGTTGAGGATGTAGCATGGATGCAGGGATACTTTGAGTAGGCGTCAATCATCACAAGCCAGTTCTGTCCCATGAAGTTGATGGCGTGATCGAGATGAACACGGCTCCAGGGCTTCTCTGGGAGCATCCAGGGATGGATTGCAGGTTGGGCAGGCTTGTTCTGATGCTCAGCACACGCTGTACAGTGACGAACCACATCCATGATGTCTTGATCGATTCCAGGCCAGTAGACTGCAGAACGAGCGAGTTGCTTCATGCGTTGCATGCCAAAATGTCCGAGGTGCAGGAGTTGCAGGACTGGAGCATGAAGTCGTTTTGGGATGATCAGCCGGGATCCGTAGAGTAGACATCCATTGCATATGCATGGATAGGGATGGAGCCAGCTTCCTGAAGGCTTGGACTGTGAAGCTTGGGTCTTCAGCAGGAGCATCTTCTTCAGTAGCTTGTTCTCCTGGCTGCGTTCTGTCCATGGGAGGCCAGCCTTCTCTGGTGAACTTCAGGACAGATGCCAGAACTGGATCTTTGGCTGTTTCCCTGACAACTGCTGTGGAGTCAGTTGGGTTGAGCTGCAGGCTAATGGTCTTGATCGTGCAGACAGTGTCCACATCATTGTCCGTTTCCTCCTCATCAAATTTGCTGTCAGGGCCAGCAGGAAGTCGACTGAGAGCATCGGCGTTTCCATGCTTCGAGGTGTCCCTGAATTCGATCTGGTAGTCGTATTGACTGAGAGCGAAGGCCCATCTGGCTAGGCGGTTGGCTGCCAGTGGAGGTGTAGGTTTGTCTGGTCCAAAGAGAGCGAGGAGGGGCTTGTGATCCGTGACCAGGACAAACTTGCGGCCATAAAGGAACTGATGAAACTTCTTCAGGGCGAAGATGATAGCCAGCGCTTCCTTCTGAATCTGGCTGTACTTCCGCTGAGTCGAAGTGAGAGTCTTGGACGCATTGGCAATTGGTCGCTCGCTGCCATTGTGATAGCGGTGAAAGAGGACGGCACCAATTCCAACATCTGAGGCGTCACAAGAAATTCCAATTGGCAGAGAAGGATCGAAGTGAGCAAGCACTGTGTCCGTGCACAGGAGATCCTTGAGAGTCTGGAATGCTGCTTGTTGCTCTGCTCCCCAGCGCCAAGGAGTGTCCTTCCTGGTGAGTTGGTGCAGTGGTTCCGTAACCGTGGAGAGGTTGGGTAGGAACTTGTGGTAGAACTGCACAGAGCCAAGAAAGGATTTGAGAGACGAGACATTGGTGGGTGGGGGCATCTTCTTCGGGTTGGGGTCTGTTCGCCGAACACCATTCGCCGAAACTCTGTTCGCCGACCACCATTCGCCGAAACACTATTCGCCGACTGCACCATTCGCCGAATGTCTGTTCGCCGAATCGAAAAAAATATTTTCATGCACTGTATCTTTTGCTGCCTTGTCAAGTCGAGTAGCGGCTATACATACAGAGGGCGCTGTAGCCGGCCACTGGCCGTTTGACCCGGATTGGTCAATTGTTTGTGAAGCCTGAAGACACAGGGAACTGGTAGCAAGTGACCTTGTCATTATCCATGTAATTGTGGGTGATTACGTCTTGTGACTTAGGTTGATCTGTGTGATGGCCGGGACTATCAAAACAAAGCGTGGCCGAGAAACCCTGCTTTACGAAGGTCAAGTCTATGTGTTAGATAAGAGGAACAATGACGGCGTCACGGCGTACTGGAGATGCCAAAGAAGAGGAGAGGGCTGCAAAGGCCGGTTGATCGCCAGAGAAGGAGAGGTACGCAATACGCACCTTCATACTGGGCTAGTATCACAGATTTCTCTACACCATATGCAGGGCTGTATAATTTGGCTCCTTTTCTCACTAGGCGTTTTTTGGTAAATCGCTACTATGGTGGCTGATAGAGTGCGAACTTAGAACCTTAGAGGTATCGCTCACAATTTGTCCTACTAGGTCTCTTTCAAAAATGTCTCTAGTTGTCTGGTCTCTTTCAGAAATGAAATGTCTTTAGTTGTCTGTTCTTCAGTTGTTGTTGTTGTTGTTATTTCCCTGTATCTTTTTTATACTTGTGCGGTGCCAACTGTACCAATCAGCCTGTGGGCGGCTAACGCACCCTCTGTATTTACCGAATAGCCTCTATTCGACTTGACAAGGCAGCAAAACATAGTGCATGAAAATATTTGTTTCGATTCGGCGAACAGACATTCGGCGAATGGTGCAGTCGGCGAATAGTGTTTCGGCGAATAGTGGTCGGCGAACAGAGTTTCGGCGAACGGTGTTCGGCGAACAGGAGGGATCCCATCTTCTTCACAGCATCCACTTTTGGGCCTTTCGCGATACCTTGACATGAGAGCGTGTGTCCAAGGTATTCGATGCTTGGTTGAGCAAAGGAGCACTTTGCTAGGCGGCAGCGAAGTCCTTTCTCATCCAGGCGAGAGAGTAGCTGGCGAAGATTCTTGAGATGATCTTCGGCGTTGATTCCACTGACCAAAATGTCATCCAAGTAGACTGCAACTCCCTTGAGATCGGAAGTGAGCTGCTCCATGATTTCTTGGAAGTAACCAGGAGCTGACTTGATGCCAAAGGGTAGGCGAAGCTGGAGTAGCACGCCTCTGTGAGTACTGAGAGCGAGTTTCTTCTGAGAGTCCGGTCCCAGTGGAATCTGGTTGTAGGCATCCGCTAGGTCGATCTTGGTGAAGCCATATCCACCTCCGAGTTTGCGCATGAGATCCTCTGGCAGGGGAATGGGCTGACGGTGAGTCTCCAGTTGTGGATTGACTGTGACTGAGTAGTCGCCACACACTCGAAGACTGGGTTTGGTCTGTCCAGGGCTCAGAGCTTTTCTGATGGGGACCACTGGAGTACCATGAGAGTTAAACTGAGTGGGTTTCCAAACGCCCTTAGCGATGCCAGCATCGTATGCTTGGTTGAGGTCCTCCAGAATTGCAAATGGGACTGGTCTGGCCTTGCAGAACACGGGCTTTGCATCTGGCTTGAACTTGACCTCGAGCGAGAAGTCCTTGAGGCATCCCAGTTCAGACTTGAAGAGATTGGGAAATTCTTGGCAGAGCTGTTGACAGGCCTTCTGCAGTGAGGGGTCTGGCTTGAGGCTGTCAAAGACTGCGCAGACTGCATGGCTGGGAGCGCTTACAGCAGTGTTTCCCATGAGAGAGTCCACAGAGATGCCCAACTGCTGGATTGCAGCACGGCCAAGGAGGTTGAGATTGGGCACTGGAGTAACCACGAACTGCAGAGTCTTGTCCTGAGTGGGTGTGCTGGCCACTGCTGACATGGTTCCGAGAACACGAAGGGGTTCCTGAGAAGCAGTCTCGTAGTGTCCTTCTGGGTCCTTGAGAGAGGGTGATCCCAGATCTTGCCAGGTGTCTTCTGAGATGAAGTTGTCACCAGCACCAGTGTCGATCTCGAAGGTAACGGGCGTTCCGTTGAGAGTGATGCTGTGCTGCACAGCAGGGACTGAGTTGATGAGCTTGACTGTCTTGAGCTGGACATGGGATATGCCCTTGACAGGTTTCGGTCCTTGTTCCCTCTTCTTCTTCTTGCAAACTGACTGGAGATGACCCATGATGCCGCAGTAGGAGCAGGTGTAGTTCTTGTAGGGGCACTGACCCTTGGGATGGTCCTTCTTGCCACATCGATAACAAGCACCTGAGAACTGCGGGTGTGAAGCAGGTGGCTTGATCCTTGGTTGAGCGGTCTTGGGGGTGGTCACTGGTTGCTTGGGAAGCACTGAAGATTCCTTCTTCACCTTGTTGACAGGCTTGGACTTGGTGGCATAGACGGTTTCCTTTGAGAACAGAGAATGATGGAACAGAGGTAGCCACCATGGAAGGTATGGTGGGTGCAGGGCTGGCAGCAGATGGCTTGAGCGATTCCAGAAGTTGCCTCATCTGTTCTTGTTGGGCCACCATCTGTGCCTGCTGGGCTTGCATGTCCTCCACATGACGTCGTTCTTGTCCTTCCAGTTGCAGCTTCTGGGCTTTCATCTCCTCTGCATGACGGCGTTCTTGCATCTCCAGCTGTTTTTGCAGGAGGGCGATGAGTTGAGAAGTTTCTGACATCTTGAGCCTTTAGCGTGAGCTGCGTTGCCAGAGAAGGTCCAGAGTTCACCAGCGTCGCCAGAAAATCTCTATTGTATTTGTGGGCTGAGTGGGAGGTGATACAACAGGATTCCAAACAAGGGTTTATTGGGAACGATCGCCCAATAACAGTAACAACAAATAACAACGAAGAAGCAGGGCTAGGGAGTGACTCACGGGGTATGAGCCACTGGGGGAGACAGTAGAGAGAGGGTAGCACACGAGAGTAAGCTCTAGAAGCTCATGGAAGCTCATAGAGAACACTGCAGAGCGGGCTGCTTATATACGGCCATAGAACGTTCCAGAAAGTTCTAGTCCGGGTAAGAGATAAGAGAGAGGGACCGACCTTTTCCAGAACATTCTGTACATAGATAAAAGGCACGTACACAGAGACTATTAGCGCATCGCTACCTATAGTCTAACAGTAATATGTAGTTAACAGAGTGTAACTACAACAGTTTTAGAGCTAAAGACAAGCAAAAAATGACAAAAAGGGCTTCCAAAAACACAGATTTCTCTTAAATATCAGCAGTGGAAACGCCAAATTCGGTTTCCAAAGGCTTTTCAAGTGAATTTTAGGCTAAAAATTAGTGATTTCTGACCCAGTTTGTTAATTGTTTGTCTGATACTTCTGAGCGGCTGGCGAGCGGTCGGTTGTAAAGTTAACGCTACTAGCCTATGATTTTTTTGTTGCGAAGAGTTATGTTATGATGGGCTTCTCTAAAGATGATACTGCTTGGATGCAAACCCATGTTGTTAAACACCTGCAGAACTCAGTGCAGGAGTGTCATCGTGATTTGTCCCAGAAGATTCATGCTTATGATGCTTTGGTAACTAACCTGCACCGAGAAACTCTTGAATTAAAGAAAAACGTCTGGCTAACTCAGCGTGCCCAAGTGGAAAATTCATTGGTCTTCACGAGCATCCCAGAGCAAGATGAACATGTTTTGAACACCCTGACAAGGTTCTGTGTGGACGTTCTCGATGTACAGTTGAAATCCGAATCGGTGTTCAATGCCTATCGTTTGGGCCATTATGACCCAGTCAAACGTCGACCGATCTTGGTGAAAGTTAACACCCGAACTGTCTGGGAAGAAATCCGCAAAGCGTACCGTGATAACTACTCCAAGGAAAAGGGCCCTGCTGGTGGTGTCAAAATTTTTCCTGCCAAGCCAGAGATGGAACGGCAAGCCGAGAAAAAGTGTTTGGAAGTGATTCAATCTGCTCGTAAAGCAAAGAAGAGAGTGAAATGGAACAACGGCAAACTGTTTGTCAACGACCAAGTTCATTTCGATCTGTTCCCTTCTGTTGTTAAAGAAGAAACAAATCCTGTTCCTGGTCCAGCGCCTGTGACTCGATCCAAGGGCAAGTTGGGAAATCACTAGCTTCTTACTTATCCAAAGCCCTGTAGCAAGAAAACACTATATTGGACTTGTATTAAGCAATATTTGCTGCATATTATAATCGTCTGGGGAGAATCTGCTATTTCTGATGGAGAATCATGTCATGTGCCTGGCTTTACTTGCTCCGAAAAGACCGAGAAATCTGTATTGGCGGTGTTTGTTTGCTTTTTTTATTGCTGATTCACTTGTCTGTTATCCATGTCCTGGCTCTGGCCTCTCAAGTTTTGACTATGGAAAAGCCGTCTGGTGTACTTTGCACTTTTTGACGAAATCTCAGATGCTGCTAGTGGAATTACAACAGACGATCAGCTTGGTTTATCAACATCTTCAGAAAACGCTAAAGATGAGCAACGATTGGAAGCCATGCAGCACTGGGTCAGTCGAATGATGCACGAGAGGTCGGCTAGGTTAGGACAGGACTCTAGAGAAGCGCCGGAAGTTACTAAATGTTTAGCAAGTGCTTGTATAGGCTAGTGCACGACCAGCGAACTTCCCAAGTACACTGTTAATGCTAGAAGTGTATATTCGTTTAGATCTATTCTTCGCCCGCCAGTATCTTGTTTTATATTTAATTTGCATGCTATATGTTTTTGACCGCTCAGAACTTATTTGTACTATGTGCCCCACCGCTTTGGGAAACCATTTGGGGCCGAATGGCCTTTTGGAGCCAACTAGTAAATTAAAAATTAATACTGGAGCCACTACTAGTACTTGTATTTTTTGGTCGGGGGGGGGGTCCCTTAACCTGTCTCGGGGTGTGAGGGGGGTTTGGCCTTTCCAGCAGGGTTGTAACCCCCCGAAACCCCCCTAGTACAGGTATGGAAATGGAAGCAGCAACGAAAGCGCATGTAATTCAATCGATATCAGTGCGTTTTAGAAGGGTAATTTTTCAAAAATTTTCTCGCCCTGGTTGGACGGCCCAAGCAACCTCTTCAAACTACTAAACCTGTTAGTTCTGTGGTCAGAATGCCTCTCAAACGCGTTTTTGAAGGTTGATTTTTTAGAAAATTTTAGCCCTGGTTGGGCGGCCTAACCAAACCTCTTCAAACTACTAAAACTGTTACCGGTAGTTGTATGCTCAGAGTGCCTTAAACGCAATTTGCAAAATTTCCTCGCATCTGGTTGGGCAGGCAAAATCGGGGGAATGTCAAGGGATTTTGGATCACCAGATTTGCACGACCCTGACTATGATGAGCTTTAGATTCATATATACAGTAGTAGCCCGCTCGCTAGCAAAGATTTCTAGCACAGTTCTTATTCAGATTTGATGCACTTTCAGTGGAGCTCAACGACAGTGTGAAGAAGTCATTTTTTTGCTCTCCTACGTGCCGTATGGCATTTTTCATTATATTTTAATTATTTTTATCTGAGAAATACTTTGTTGGACTCTATTTTGTGCAAGTTTTTCTGTTCACTGCAATGCTCAATGTTGACCTTCCGCTTTAACTGTTACGCAGCTTTTTTACTCACCACCAAGTCAAGCATTTTTTACAATCGTTTAGCTGATGCTTAATTTGTTTCTATGACGTGTGATTTGCTGGGAAATACGTTACGCAAAGTCATTACATAATGATTATACAAAGAATTTACCGCGTTACAGTAATTTATAAAATCAGAGCTTAAAGAAACCGATTGCCGGCTCGATCCCACCTGGCAAGGCAAACTGCCTTATTAAATTTCACCCTAAAGGGTGATCCTAACTCTGAACCTGCACCCAGCTAAGCCTGAACCTAAGCATCAGCTTGAAACTGAGGCCTAAAGTTAGGGTGGTCGGTGGATGGGGGAATCATTCGCGTACCGAAAGCGAGGTATCCAAATGTGCCCTGAAATTTACAAAAAAAATTTCGGGAATTTAAACTACGGTCCCGGTGTGGGGTTCCGAATCCACAAACCGTTGTTTCCGTACCAGGCTGGGGGTCCGAATTCGGTGGGGGTCCGGGGGTCCGAATCCATATTACCGAAAACATGCACAATAACAACCAACATCACGGGCTGCAAAAAAAAATTTGCATATCAGTAACGCGGGCAATTCGGCAACGGTATGAGGTCCCGCCATCACAATAGACTCATATGTCTTTCCAAAAGTTCCACAACGAAAGAATGGCTATGATTGCGGAGTTTTCGTCTGTGCTTTTGCTGCGTTCATGTCATCTGATTTTCGGATTTTAGCTGCACAAGTGCCTATTCTAACAGCAGTTGAGCACTTACATGCACTATGCATGCACATATATCGTAAACTTCACTTATATAGCACTGGAGGCAGCTTTGTGCCTACCTATCTTTTTCTGCACAAGACCTTTTGTCCTTTTGGTCATCACTGTGACTACGTACTGACGCTGCCTGCAATTTAGAATAGAAATCGACTTCTGAGATCTATGCTCAAAGAAAAATAACCCTATTTACAGTCATAAACGCGACTCCAAATCTATTTTAGCTTAGATTTAGATTTGTTGTCACCAAAAGGCAGTGATGAAAGGTAGATAAATGGGATGGAATGTTTTTATATTTCGACTTATTGAATGAAACAATTTTGCGACAAGCAGTCGTTTCCAGCATGAGCTGTTGCGTTCATTTTACCCTTAGTAGTGCTTATTTCCCTTTCCTTATGGTGTAACTTGCGATTTTCCAACTTTCCTACTTTCGGGGAGGCGATTTGTGACGTTGGAAAACCCGCAAAACTAAGTGTACCACTGTGTACCACACGTCTCACCGTTTCCGTTTTTCTGGGGAGGCGATTTGTATGTATGCGCCGATACGCGCCGAAGGAAGAAACCGAATTGCCATTTTTTGGGGCACATTTGGACACCTAGCATGTCGCGTTGTTGATCGCGTACTACGAATAATTCCTCCTACCGCTAAATTCCCAGTGAATCTTGATTCCCATATATACAATTCCCAGATGACTCAGGGAGATGATAATCACTGGAATGGAACGCTGGAATGGAATGGAACAGTCATGATAATCGCTGGAATGGAACGGGAATCACTGGAATGACAAATTAGACTGTCAAAATACTCTAAACGCATCCAGCAACTATTTACTAGACTGTATGGGTCACCACCCCAGCGGAACAGCATAGACTAACACTTCTATTTGAATTACATAACGCATATGCTTATCTATTTATTTATTCATTCTCCCCAAATCACGTACATTTGTAAGAACATTACAAAAAAATATGGGGAAACGACACAAGTACTGGAAGTAATGTAATACACATCAAGCTAGAAAGATGAACGCTTAATAAGTGGGGTTTGGCCCAGCGGGGCCCGTTTGAACGGTGTCTGACGCTGAGCCTGTTAAAATGCGTTATTCCCTTGATTGCATACGGGAATAACTAAAGTTTCTTGCTTTGCTTTATACCAAACGTAACATGAGAAAGTGAGAAGACAAAATAGAAGGTTTACTGGCGTACATTGTAGGATGAATTGCACAAGAAGTTTTACTGGCGTACATTGTAGGATGAATTGCACAAGAAGTTTTACTGGCGTACATTGTAGGATGAATTGCACAAGAAGGATGAATTGCACAAGAATTGCACAAGAAGAATTGCACAAGGAAAGAAGGATGAATTGCACAAGAAAGAAGGATGAATTGCACAAGAAGATGAATTGCACAAGAAGGATGAATTGTACAAGAAAGAATACTGGCGTACAGTGTAGGATGAATTTCACAAGATGAATTGCACAGATGAATTGCACAAGAAGGTGAATTGCACTATTGCACAAGAAAGTCACAATTGTAAGGTCGCAAGCGTTGAGACCTACAAGAAAGGATGACCGATGACCAGAGGTATGCACGATCAACGGAATACATAACCAAAGGCAGCCTTAGCAGTCAGAGGGCAGAAAAAACCCCGGGATGAAGTTAAGAATGAAGTAAAAGGGGAAATTTATTGGAAAAGTGGGGAAAAAGCCCTCTGCACTTCACCACCCCAAGTGAAGTGGCTGAAGAGCAATGCTAAGCCGCATAACTAGGACTAATAGCTCACCAGCCGGTCAAACTCAACTACATACAAACATACATTACAAAAGAGAACTGCCAAAAAACCACAGTAGAACACAGTTGCCATGACGTTATACAAGATCAGGAGGGGGAACATCTGGTAGTCGCACAAAGTGAGTCCAAGGATTAGGCGGTTGTACTGTAGGATGGTTCGTCCCGACCGTTTCGTCCCCGCGCATTAGGGAAGATGTTAAAAAGGCTATAGCAGTCCAGCGCAGTCCACACTGAATGAAGATATGCAGTTGAGCGTACCAGGGATACCTTAAAAGGTATCAGAAACACTATGCTAGAAAGGATCTGAAATTAGAATAAACCCGAGCAAAGTGAGCAGTAACACAAACAGGTGTAGGTGTCAACAATACCCTGCAAGAACCAAAGGTCAAACAATAAACCGACCACCATAGAGAGGTGAAAGCAACCACACAAAAACATGGCGCACACTCCCTGCCAGGCAGGGACTTATCGCGCCTGCTGCCGGTACTCAACATGCGCACACTCCCGACCTGGGACTTATCGCGCTACATAGCAGTCCATGTGACGCACAATCCCCACCTGGGACTAATCGCGCTACATACCAGTCCATGTGACGCACACTCCCATCGTGGGACTTATCGCGTCGCCATACTTGGGACAGGAACACAGAAGAAAGCAGAAAACAGAACCACAGACAACTGAAAGAAGAAACGAGAACTACTCAAAACGGACAATAGCTGGTGGAGGAGGAGCAGGTGGGCCAACATCAGCATAACGAAAGAAAACGAGGGCGGACACCGCACACTCCATCCGGATGCATAGTGTGACCGCCTGAAATGAAATAAAACCGAGCAAGACAAGCAATCAGTAACACAAACAGAAGGCAAGGATAGACACGAAAACCAAAAGTAAACGCTAGTCACACATCCGCACACACAGGGGTCACAAACCAGATAAAACAACGGCACACAGACCACATAAAAAAGCACAGCAGTTTCTGCTGGGAGACAAGATGAGCACATGCCACCGGTACTTATGATGCTATCAGCCCATACGGAGGCACACTCCTCTCGTGGGACTCATCAAGTCGCCGTTTTTGGGACAGAACCAGAGAAGAAACCAGAAGCCCAAAAACTGAAATTAAAAACGAAAAAAGCACGCAAACCGAACAACAGTGGATGGTGCTTAAGTGGGCGCATCTTTGAAGTCGGTAACAGTAACCGATATCAGCGAACCGAACCGAAAGTTTACTTGAGAGAACAACAAACAAAGCAACAAAGGCGCAGCGCAACAACAATACCCGAGAAACGCAAGAGACAGGAAAGAGCGATAGCGGAAGTGCATATGCGAATAATTGACAGACGTGCTCGTCCAACAAGACGCCTAAAAGCACGTGTACAATATGGATAGACAACAAGTAGACAAAACCTAACATAAAAACACTGCATCTGTGTGTGCAGTATTTGACGTGCACCTCTACACCTGTAATAGCATAAGCCCTTCTTGGTGTTAAAGACACATGAATGACGGCAGGGGCGGGTGGCTGGGGAATACAGTAGGAGAGGAAAGAAACTGATGAGGAAGAACGCAGCAAGCCCAGAAGGTGACTAAGCTGCCCGGAGGTGAGCTAAAAGCCGAAAGTGAATAGGCCGTGAGATCGGCGACGAGATAAGGCAGATGGGCGGAGCTATGCAAACGATGATGGATCGGCTGTCAGTACCAGACGGGGCACAGTTGTAAACGCACAAAAACGAAAAGCCGAGCTGAACACAAAACATAAAGACATTGCAAGAAACTTATATTTTCAATTTGACTGTTTCTGAACAGAGATGTGAGGTGTGTTTTTTTCGGTGTTCTTTTCCGTTTTTGTTTTAAAAAAACCGGTTTGTTTTCCTAAGCGTCGGAAAAAACATAAATCGCGGAAAAAAACTCAAGCCTTATTTATGTCATTTTTCAGCTAAAAATGGACTTTTGAGATGCATAATAGGCTAGACGGGCTCAAAACAGTTAGAAAAACAACAGAAAATACCAAATTTGGCAAACTAAAACAAAAAGGCAAACTGCTGTAAGAAAATTTGCATATAGCGTTTATTGATGGAGCCTGTAAGGGACTATTTCATGGCTGTTTCGTGATTTATATTTCTGTTCTGAAAAGACTCAGGAAGACGCTAAAAAGCGTTAGGAATCATTGAACCAGGCTAGGATATTCAGAACTTGAGCAGGAGTTTTTTCCGCGATTTTGGAAAATAACCGAAAAAAAACTGAAAAAATAGAGACCCAGGTTTTTTCGGAAAAATATCCATCCCTGTTTCTGAACTTAACCTTTTCTTAAAGATACCTGTACTGTGCGTGCCGTTACCATCTCGTGCGAAAGAGAGCTCCATGGAGCAACTACCCTCACCGCAAAACTGTATTTTCTGCAGTCAAGTCGGGATAATGAGTGGCTAATTTTAAAGAATGCCCTTTGGTGTACGTCACTGGTGCTCTAACAAAAAATCTCCCTCTTTTAGGTCCACTAAACAGTTTATTATTCGGTAAACCAGCGTCTGATCGTTTTGAAGTCTGCGAATCTCTAAGTTTTGAAGCTCAATGCCTCAGAGAGCAGCAGCTGTTCTAGGCGCTGGGCATAGTTCCTGTTTTGCTAATGCGGTAGCCTTGTAAAATACTTTGCACTATTTCAAGGTCGTATATATTTTTAATGAGGTAAGGGCTTTCAACTGGACTTCCATAGTTCAAAATGGGGAGTACAAAACTTTTATATAACCTTAGCAAAAATTTATTCCACGGCTCTGAAAAGCGCTAAGCATTGAATTTATTCTGAAATAAGCTTTGATGCAATTGACGCTGCAATGCTCACTAAAATTTAGATCTGGCGTAACAATAATTCCAAGATATCGGCTATTTACCACTTCATCTGTACATGACACAGATTTTCGATCGCATACAGTGTTTTTGGATTTGTCGCTCCTAATTCCTAAATGCATCGAATTTCATCGAAATCGTCAAAAATCGCGAATTTCGGCTGAAATACAGCTAAAAACTGCTTCCCCATGACCCATACCCAAAACCCCATCCATGCATACATGTACTAGGGGGGTTTGGGTGGTTACCCCCTGCTGGAAAGGCCAACCCCCCCTCACCCCCCCGAGACAAGTTAAGGGACCCCTCCCCCCGACCAAAAAATACAAGTGGTGGTAGTGGCTCCAGTATTAACAAACTGGGTCAGAAATCACTAATTTTTAGCCTAAAATTCACTTGAAAAGCCTTTGGAAACCGAATTTGGCGTTTCCACTGCTGATATTTAAGAAAAATCGGTGTTTTCGGAAGCTCTTTTTGTCATTTTTTGCTTGTTTATAGCTTTAAAACGCTATTTGGCAGCTTAAAATAGCGATTTTTAGCGTCCTTACTGAAAAAATCGTGCTAAAAACGCATTTCTAGGCGTTTTGGAGCTTTCTGAAATTTGGGACCCCCACCTGGGCGAAACCCCCCTCGCCCCCCCCCACCTGAGGAAACCCCCCCTCCCCCCAGGTCGGCCCGGAGCTGTTACATGTATGCATCCATGGTTTCAATTTCGTCCATTTCAGACATGCATGTACTAGCCTGGCATACTGTATTTTAGCCTAAAATTTGCTTGAAAATCGCCGGCACAGTTGGTGTAGTGGTTTAGGCTGCATGGCCACTGTGCGCGATAGGTCGTGCGCTCATCCTCTCGGCGCGGCAAGTTTCTTGCCTCAAAGAGTTGGTCGTCGGCAGAACGCTCCACCCAGGCCACCGAAAGCTGGTGACAGCTGGTAGGTAAAATGGGAACCGACTGGATCTGCCGTTGCACCAAAGCCACTCCACAAAGCATGCCGCGTTGGGAAGAAGATCTACGATGTCAGAAGCTGTCTGAGAAACCAACTATGCCGGGAGCACTCTGGCCGACAGCCGGCACCGGCGGCTGTCGGGCGTCGGGAGCTGTCAGCATCATGGCATCCACACGCAGGCCGCCCTCCTGGTGACCGGTGCCAGCAGCATGGCTACTAGGAGTGGCTGGCAGTGAAAGGAGGGCAACTTCCGAGATGACGAATCACAGGGGTAGCGGAATGGACCTCGAGTCTGATCGCAGGCCGTAAGGCCCCCCGCAAATCGGATCGGACCACTTTTGTTTCATCTGTATCAGAACGCAGGGGGCTTGTAACTGAGAATATACATACTGTACATTGTAGTTTTCACTAAATCAAACTACAGTACAACACAAACCTGCATTACAGACATTTTTACAAAAGATGACATTTTTTCGGCAACGGCGTAAAAATTTTGTTGAAAACTACAAAAAATTTTGAAAATTGGGGGAGGGTGGGTAGCCAAATCATAACGTAATTAGGAGGGGATGGGCTCAGCAAATTACTACGACCCATTGCCAGGGGTAGGTGGGTCCGAAAACGGATAAAATGCCGTGATGTAATTTTTGAATGGCTCCTTACAGCGTTTGATTGAGTGTAGTGCTGCCATAATCGCGTTAATTCTTCTTAAACAATGGAGAACATTTCTTGGCAGCTGCATAGTTTTGTTCAGATTCCCGGTCGATTGGTCCATTCCCCCAGCTGGAAGACTTGATTTCCTTAGCCTAAATCTGAACTTACACTTCAAGCTCGAAAATAAGGCTTATAGTCAGGGTGGCCGACATGTGGAGGAAATAAGCCTCATGCCTTCAAATCGAACTACTGTTGCATGCGTATACGCATTACGCATATCATTACGCAAAGTACGCATTGCATTTCAGAATGCGTATACGCATACGCATACGCATACGCATTTGAATTTCATTACGCAATATTATTACGCATTCTGCCAAAAGTTTGCGTATTTTTGCGTAATGCGTATTGGGTCTGAAAATAGCTGCCTTTTCAAATGTCTTGCAAAAAAATTAGTTCAAGTTGTTACCAAGTGGTCATTCTTCATATTTTAGTGTGAAGTGAGGGTACCAGAATTTTCTGAGGTAATTTGAAGCTTTAACTAAGCTGTGCTTGCTAATATTTAAAAAAGACGCTAAGTTTTAAGAGGAAAGGAAACGTGTAACAAATCATTGAATTTAGAGTTTCTAGGGTTTTGCCTGACATCATTCGTGTTGTTGTATGCTCAGGGTATCTGTTTGCGCTTCCACTGTGCGCTTATTGTTTGAATTAGAGTGTAAAATGGTATTGGGTATTGGGGTTTTTGTCCCCTAATACCCAATACTGATTGGGACCTGTCAAAATCGAAAAAAATCGATGTTGACCTTAAAAATTAATCTACAAAAATCGAAAAGATTGTTCCATAATTAGGTTTAGGAAGCTGTTTTTGCCTTAATCAACTAATAGTTAGTAGAATTTCTTAGTGTCTCGCTAATTTCCGTGTTCTTATCTAACATAAAAATCGTGCCATTTCTAACGATACAGAATGTACCAGTACCGTACATTTATGTACCAAGGGCTATGGGGTGGTACAGCCTTTCCGGCCAGCCAAGTTAGGAAAATAATTCGTTGAAAACAAGAAACGGGATTGAACTACACATTATTGAGTATTAAAACTGCTAATTTCTGCTAATTTTACACTCAGAATGGCTTTTAAACGCTTTCTACAAGGCTATTTTTTAAAAAAATTCTCGCCCTGGTTGGGCAGCAGCCCAACCAGGTCTCTTCAATATTTTAATCCCAGTGCAGAAGATCGTGCTTGCACCACTGGAATCTACCTGTTCACTGAAATGCAATTTTTGGCTTAGCTATGCAAGTATTGGGTATTGGGGTATTGTGGGTCGCATGTATTTGTATTGGGTGGTTGGGGTATTGGGTTTTTTAGGTATTGTTCGCACTCTAGTTTGAATGCCACTGGACTTCTTCTGGAATTGAACATTCGACTAAATTGTTTGCAGGAAACCGCATATCTCTTGCCTGTTGAAAACATCCGTACTGTACATACAATAGTGCAATTTTCTTGAGGGCAGAAATTTATCATCAAGCCTCAAGTATGTCTCAAAAACCTGGATTATAAAGTTGGATACCTAAACAGCATACTGTATAGCTAAAAAAGCTGTTCAATGAAATTTCTGAATGTTTCTCAGATTACGCATTACGCATACGCAATACGCAAAATACGCATTAGTTTTTGCAATGCGTATACGCAAACTCATACGCATTTGTAAATGGAATGCGTATACGCATACGCATACGCATTTGAAAAATCCGGTATTAAACAACAGTAAATCGAACATAACAAACTTCCAGTACCAAAATATCCCAATCGCAATATTTTCCGATGGGATAGTGACCCGTATTTTGCATACTGTCTAGTAAACAGTTGCTGGATGCGTTTTGACAGTCAAATTTGTCATTCCAGTGATTCCCGTTCCATTCCAGCGATTATCATGACCGTTCCATTCCATTCCAGCGTTCCATTCCAATGATTATCATCTCCCGATGACTCATTGGGAATTTGTATATGTAAAATTCGGCCCGGCCCGCCTAGTGCAGCTGGTCTAATCCGGTCAACATTTTAACGAACAATAAATAAGCCAAAAATCCACAGTTGGTGTAGTGATAGTGGTTTAGGCCGCAAAGCCACTGTGCGCGACGTCGTGCGCTCATTAGGGATGGGACCGGTATAAAAATACCGTATACCGTATAGTATTTTCAATACCGTATACCGTATAGTATGCTGCAAACGTTTAAAAACACCCCGTTACGCTAATATATATCGCCAAGTTTTGGTCAAAAACATAAATTATTTTTTGTGGTCGGCCTTTCCTGCGAAAAACACGGCTATTTTTTTATTGTGATCTGTTTTGTAAGTAGTACTGTCTGTTTATTTATTTAAAGATTTGAAGCTGAGCCGACAATATATTGAATTTATTTTGAATTATGCCTATATTGTAAATATTAATTAATTGTATTTTGGTTGGACAGATTTGCTTCACTTCAAATTAGTGAAATGCTAACCAAAAATGCGTTGATTTTATTCAAAAGCAAAATTGCAGGTTTCTCAACATGTAATATCACATTTTCCATTTCTAGTAAGCCAAAAACTGCCATAAAGGTGTAGATTTTTGTGTTTTTCTAACCGATAACGTTGTTTACAAAACCAAAAAACAGTACTGGCACCTTTAAAAGCGCGAAAATGACATGAATTTATTGCAAAAATCTGGCTGATTCAGTTTTAACAACTATACGGTATTATACGCTATAAAAATACCGTATACCGTATAATACCGTATAGCCAAAAATACCGTATGATATCGTATAATACCGTATACCGGTCCCATCCCTAGCGCTCATTCTTTCGCCTCCATATGCCGTCGTTTTACACTGTAACCGCGTTTTATGTCATTTGCTAACTCTTATTTTTATTTTGTGTTGGGCGATAAAAGTTCGTTCGTTCGTTCCTCTCGTCGCGGCAAGTTTCTTGCCGCAAAGAGTTGGTCGTCGGCACAAAGCTCCACCCAGGACACCGAAAGCTGGTTACAGCGAGTAGGTAAAATGGGAACCGACTGGATCTGCCATTGCACGGAAGCCGCTCCAAAAGCATGTCACGTTGGAGGAGAAGATCAACGACGTCAGGAGTTGTCCATGGAAACCGACTAGGCCTGCGGGCCTCTCTCACACCAAGGGCGGACCCAACCGCACGTTGGGAGCCGACATCACCATGACGTCAACGCGCCAGGCGCTCTCTTAGTACCTGGCGCCCAACGGCATGGCTAGAGTGGCTGGCAGTGATAGAAGGGAAACGTCCAAGATGACGAACCACTGGGGTCGCGCAATGGACCGCATAGGTCTGAGCGTTGGCCGTAAGGTAGGGACCGGCAACGGCGGCCAATTTTGCGCCGCTCCGCGTGCCTAACTTTCTTCGCACGTTTTCACCACACTGGTGTCGCGGGGATCAAAATCATGTTTTATTAAAAAATGCGGCTAGAAAAGCGCGTTCTTTTTTTATGGTTTTTTGTTTTGATTATTTTAACATAACTATTCACCCAAATCACCTTGCTATACGCTAAGCTGCGGTTGTTTTCGGCTAAAATAAGCGGAAAAACAGCGTCAGTGTGAAAAAAAGTTTATGATCTCAAAAGGTGCGCCCGACGGTATTAAAGAGGCATTGATCATCTTTCGTTTGAGCCATTTTTTTTCGGCATCGATGCAGCCAAAGATCCCGGAAATCAGATTGAAATTTTACATGGTTAAGCATAGGCAGAATCGGTATTTTTTCAGAAAACGAAAGTTTGCTCTTAAACAAAGAACAAATTAAAAAGGTGCGCCCGCTTAAATTTTAGTTTAGGTGTTCCTCTTACTCAAATGACTGAGCATTGGTCTGCTAGGTCCGCCAAAGATCCCGGAAATTGGGTTAAAGTTGATGAGGTCGATAAAATTAGGGGGTATCGAATAGGAACGTATTGGGGATCCTAAGCAGCCCAAAGCCAATGGTTTTTATTTTACTTCTTCATAACCCTTTAGTAGTTTTGCGTCTCTGCTAATCAATATAAGGTGAATCCTGCTCAGGCTTAACGTGTGTAGTCAATAAATATGGTACAAAAGCGGTAAAAACCTGTAATCGCTTATTCGAGTTAACTTAATATAATTCGTTTTCATTTATATGTCAGTGGAATTCCTTCAAATTTTCAGCGTTTATTCATAAGTGTTAAAGATATGTTTTGCCCAAATTTGAGTTGCATATTCCAACGCAAACAGGCACGGAAGGTAATCCAGTAACGAACGAAAGTCGGATAGGGTTAGGTGTAGCTGGGGGTGGGGGAATCAGGGAAGGTCAGAAATGGACTAGATATTAATTAATTAACTTTCTTATGACTATACGACTCCGGAACGTGCCCTATACTGATTGATACCCCTAGGGGTATTTTTATATTTGGAAAACAAGCCCTAAGGAGCGTGCCCTGTACTGATGCGTGTCTAGGGTATTTATATATTTGGAAAACAGGCCCTCCGGGAGCGTGCCCAATACCGATGCGTCCCCTAGGGGTATTTTTATGTTTTTTAAACAGGCCCTCTGGAGCGTGCCCTATACTGATGCGTCCCCTAGGGGTCTTTCTATATTTGGAAAACAGGCCCTCCGGAGCGTGCCTATACTGATGCGTCCCTCCAGGGGTATTTTTATATTTGGAGAACAGGCATACATGGGCCGGAAAAATCCGGAAGGGGTATGGAGACCTCGGGGGTCCAAAAAGGCCAAAATATGCCTATTTTGCCTTAAATAAGCGAAAATTTTCTCCGTCTGGGAGGGGGGAGGGGAGGGGATATGGCCGGCCGAGGGGGTATTGGCGGGCGAGGGGTATACTCCCACACCCCCGGCCCATGTATGAAAACAGGTCCTCCGGAGCCTGCCTATACTGATGCGTCTCTAGGGGTACTTATATATTTGGCAAAACAGGCCCCCGGGGCTTGCCCTATGTTGATGTAGTGATCATTAGACTCGCCAGGCGAAGGGCTTTCAAATGATATACAACACGACCATTTTGGGCGATTTTGGAATGTTTCCAAAAATAATCGATAATCGATATTTATCGATAAAGCGTGTTAATTTATGATTAATTATAATCATTAAAAACATTTATTTTGTTTGGGATCGGTTCCTGATTCCCCCCGCGCTACACCTGATCCGGAATTTCTCACCAAAGTACAAATCGGAGGAAGTAGGGGGGCCAATCCGGGGGTCTGGAATATTTCGGGTGGGGGGGCAGACCACCTGTTACATGTATTGTAGCAGCTCATCCTTGTCTGAAACTGTAAAAAAATTGTGCCAGAAACATCGGAGAGGGAGAGTGGAAAAGATCGTTTTGGTGGGGGGTGCTCCCCTTTTGGGGGGGTTTGGCCCAAGTCGGTGGGAGGGGAGCAGAACCCCAGCCCCGCTGTTACATATACAAATGTACCTGGAAAACACAGGAATAGTTCACACTCTACTATTCAGTTCTAGTTCGAGCTACCAAGGTGTTTGTTCGGTATATAAAGGTGGTAGACACAGTCCTACAGTCTTGGTATATAAAAAATGTAAAAGAAAATCGCATTGCGATTAGAATGACACCGGTCCCATCAGAATCGGCGCAGGGGTTTACGAGTGACAGTCTGATAAAGTACATCGGTCATATCGGTATGTACGCTGCGGTCAACTTTCTAGGAAGAAAAGGTGGCACGCTGGGTGACGCAGTTAAACGGTCATAACTCGCTTATTATCCAACCAATTCCGTTCCGGTTTGTTTTGTTAGACTGCATAAAGTGTGCTCTTTTCAATTCTGAAGCCCAATTTCGCCTAGGAGCATTTTAAATTTTCGCGTGCCGGTCCCTACGTAAGGTCCCCCCGCACATCGGATCGGGTCGGAAGCCAAAAATCCTTGATCGCTGTAAAGTGGGCGGGGCGAAGTGACCCTAACCCTACTTAACATGCACATTGCAAAAAACCAATTTAAAAAATTTTTTTCCTGCGGCGAACTGGCTCGCGCTAAACTGGGCTGAGCGTGACAAACAGGTCGCGACGAACTGAATCCGATCGATTTATAGTTGCAGCTGGAAATGCAGAGTCCGGGATGGTTAGAGGGCGTGGTTGAGGCAGAGGTGCGCAAACTAATGGACGCATGTCTAAGAGGCGACCGGTCGGTGGCTGAGAAATTGGTGCAGTCTGGAGTGTCTCCCAATGTGAATGACGATGACGATGTCACTCCTCTCCAAGCTGCCGCTGCCGGTGGTCACGTAGAACTTGTCGACTTTCTTTTGAAAAGTGGGGCCGATCTTGAACTCTGCAACCAGACCGGCCTCACTCCGTTGTTGCATGCCTGCTTTCACGGACATCATGACGTTTTCAGACTTCTCATTCAACGTGGCGCTAATCCACACACTTCTACGTGCGTTTCTTTTGCTCATGTGTTTATTTGAAATCTCGGAATCACAAATTGTAGGGATTTACATGGGTTGGAGGTAGTCAAAAATGAAAATTTGGGGTGAGCCTGCCCATTTGGGGGTCATGGCAATTTTGGTGGGTGAGGTCAGGAACAAAAGTCGGCTTCAGGTGGGTTGGTGAGGGTCGTTTGGCGGTCGAGCCCAAATTGGGAGAGGGCAAACCCCCCAGAACTCACGACCCACGTATGTTTGCATACACAACCATACAAGGGCCGCGGGGTCCGGGGGAGGGGTTTGCCCACCCTCAACTTTGGCTCGACCCCACCCACCCACCTGAAGCCGACTTTTGTTCCTGACCCCACCCAGCAAAATGGCCGCGACCCCCCCCAAATCGGTAGGCACACCCCCAATTTTTCAGATTTTGACTACCCCAACCCATTTCCGGCCCATGAATGCACACACAACCATACTCGTTTTGTAAACCTAAAATTGTTGGCAGTGCGCAGAAAATGACCGTGTAAATTTTGCTTTACATAGGAGCCCGTCTTTACATTATGGTAACTAAACCTACATTATTTTACAATTGGTTTGCAAGGTTGATATGGTGCTCCAATAAGTTACGGTGTACCAATAAGTTACGTCTGGAGCGGTTACAGCTGTTTGAGAGCATTTACAATGATTGTGGGCTCGCAGTGCATAGATTCCTCGAATTATGTACGGATACTGTTCATAGTCACCGCTGGTGTTGTAAATGGTGACGTAGCGGATAGGTTGACGGTCTCGAATGGTTATCTGGTGCTAATTTATATAGTGCTCTTCTCTTGTTTTGGGTAATTTTCCTTTCTCAACCAAACTCAAGCTCAAGATTCCAAAAGGACCGTTTTAGATAGAACTTTATTCTTGAGTGAGGGCAGCAAGTTGCCTTGTTTAGTTGCAGTGTCTACTTTGGTTTCAGATATTTGGGTGCCACGGCGCTGACTCTGGCCGCCAGAAGCGGCCACGTGCCGCTGATGAAAACGTTGCTTGACTTCGGCTTGGAAGTGAACCCATCCGGCTGTGGCGCCGACGTGGAGTTCACTCCTCTCATGGCAGCTGCCTTGAATAACCAAGAAGCTGCATGCAGATACCTGCTGTCCATGTATGATATCACTGTGTCCATACATGTAACAGGGGGGTCTGGGGGGTCTGCCCCCCACCCGAAATAGGCCAGACCCCCCCCGGATGGGGGCACCCCCCCCCCCCCCCCCCCCGAGACGATTTCACCGACCCCCCCCCCTCCGATTTTTCTGGCAAGTAATTTTTCGAGCAAATTTTTGCAATTTTTTACAATTTCACGCACAAAAATTGCCAAAATCGCCTGCAAAACAGCACTTTTTAGCTGTATTTCAGCCCAAATTAGCGATTTTTGGCAATTTTTAGCCGAAAAATTGCGTTTTTTTCGATTTTTGAGCGTTTTTTAGTGCCCACCCCCCTCCCCCAAAATTTTGGCTCAGACCCCCCCCGGCCGGCGCCAGACCCCCCCCCCCAACCCCCCCTCCCCCCCATCGGCGGATGACCTGTTACATGTATGACTGTGTCTGTACCGATCTGAATTAAAGGATCGTTGTAGAGGTGCCAATGTGGACACAGTCATCAGGTGTAGTGGCTTTGACGTCCTAATGCTGGCGTCTCTCTACAGCAATCCCACCATAGTACAGATTTTGTTGGACGCTGGTGCTGACCCCAATCAGCTGAATGTGAAAGGTAAAACGGCACTGGATTTGTGCACTCGCACTGGCAGGCGCGAAGTACAATCTCTGCTGGAGCCGAGAACGAGCCTCAGAAAGTGCTTCGGTGAGTATAGAATTGTTTTGAATAGTTTCAGCGCCTAAACTTGCACTTTCAGTTCCCGAACAACCACCACTCAATATAATACAAGCTGTACAGCAAGGTTGTTTATTTTTCATTCTCACAATGAGAAGAGCACTGGCATTGCAGGCAAAACAGCCAGACTTCGCGAAATACTCAGTCAAGACCCTTCGCAGGCCAATTTTGTGAGTGCTGAGGAGGGCAGTTCGCCTTTGATATATGCCGCCATGACAGGAAGGTTGGATTACGTTACGTTGCTGGTCAAACACAATGCCAACCCTAACCAACGCGACACCTTCGGCGGATGGACGGCGCTTATGCAAGCCATTTACTATGGGTGAGCGGTTGTGTCAGTTGAGTGACTGTCTCCTTTGCTTCAGTAAGACCGCCATTGCCAAGTATCTGATTAACGCCGGTGCCGACGTCAACATCAAGGCCTATGGTGGATACACTTGTTTCGATCTTGCAACTGCTGCTGGTGAGACTTTTGACAGCTGCATGGCCACATCTCCTTTCTACTAGTACTGCGCTAGTCTGATTTGCTACTTGTTCTTTCGCCGTACCAAGGGTAAACCATGTGGATGCTGACAAAACCTGCCAATTTGAGATGGTTTAAAAAAGTCATTAATGCTTTTAGCTTGTAGAAAAAGTCTGCGAGTGCATACATGGGCCGGGGGGGTAAGGGGGTATATCCCTCCCCCTCGGCCGGCCATACCACCCCCTCGGCCACCCACCCCCCCCCCCTCCCGGAGGGAGGAAAATTTCGCTTATTTAAGGCAAAATAGGCGTTTTTTGGTCTTTTTTCGGCCCCCCCCCCCCGAGGTCTCAACCCCCCCCCACCCCCTCCCTTCGGATTTTTCCGGCCCATGTATGTGAGTGGGAATCAAAACTCATCTGCCATTGCTGTCTGCATTGCATAACAGTTTTTATGCTTTAAAGTTTAAACCTTCGAACTGACAGTTTTACAGTGTAGTATAAAAACGTTGTATATTCTCGAAAATTGTAGTATAAAGTAGTATAATTTTGAGCTGGTGGTAGTATGCTGGACCGGCTGGCAACACTGGTTACGACCCTACATGGGCGCGGGGGTCTGGGAGTTTGTCCACCCCTAAATTTTCTGATTTTGACTACGTACCCCAACCCATTTTACCGGGCCATGTATGGTTATGACCATTCAAAGATATCAAAATCCACGCCGAGAAATAATCCTATATAGTAACGGTAGAGCTAGTTTTTTTACCAGAAGTAGACATGTCCTTAAAATTTCGATGAGGTAAAGGGCAGGGGCTAATTTTTCATCATAAGTAGGGGATCTGCCACCAGCTTTAGGGAAAAGCGATAACGCGCTTCCCTTAATTATGCAATTTTGTGTAACCAAATTTATTATGGACTTGGGCTTTTTTAAGGGCTAAGCTGACAAATTCATTCCGAATTCTGTTTAATTGTATCAGATGGCCCCCTTATCAATTACGCAACATTCTAGAGTGTACAACAGTTGCTTTTGACTGCAAAAATTGCAAGCATCCCAGAGTTTAGATAAACTTTATAATTTTTTTACAAAAACGATTCTTAAAGGCTCAAATTCGTAAAAGTCTGACTTGGGCATTTCTTCGTCTGAACGCTTCATTTACTCTACATAAATTATGGCTCGACCGACCGTTAGTTTTTCTAAATTGCTTTGTGTATTCTGGTACGATCTCGGAGCAATCGTTGATTGCTAAAAGTTTGAATTGAACAGGAACAGAACGAAACATGCCGAGTTGAAGCTGTTTATTGCAGAAAACGTAGATAAGGAATTGCTGGCATTGCTTGCCAATCGAGCAGTGAGCGAGACAGATAAAGATGGAAGTCGACTGGGTGCGTTGAGTTTCGGTCGCAGCACAATCGGTAGACTCAAACGAGCCACCAAACGCTCGACACACAATGTACTGCTGCCACTTTCCTTCTGCTTGCTCTCCGCTACGCTTCTTGCTTTCAGGGCTTTTGGAAAAAAGTTGCAAGGCGGCTAAGGCTGTTGGGCGTAAGTCGCTCTCCGCATGCAATAGACACCGACTTGTGCAACAGAACACCGTTCGCCTTGTCCTGGGGCCAAGAAAGTAGCTTGTTTGTTGATCCTGTCAAGTGAGCTGAAGACAAGCGATGTAGCTTTCTAATGAGTCTTTCTTAAGGCCTGTGGTGGAAAACGATATTTTTTTCACTTGCCAAGATATCCTGCAGTCCAGTCACTCTCTAACCACAAACCACTTCAGTCGTCCGAAGACCAACATAGATCCATCTGCTTCAACGCGAAAGTTTGCTGTGGTATGCAATGCTGTAGATGCAAAATGATGGCCTACATATGCAGTGTTGGCCAAAAAAGACCGTCTGGCCATTTTTCGAATTTTCAAATTTTTTCAAATGGCCGCCATTCCGTCAATTTTCAACCAATGAAAAAAGATTTTTGGGCCCAGCCCAGCGGTCGCTTTTTTTACCAACACTGTATTTGTCTTGTTCCGGTTTCCCTTCTTTTAAATGTTTTTTTTTTTAATTTAATGAGTTTGAGCCCTCTATTGCTGCAGCAAGCAAGTGTTGCGTCATTTTAAAATTAAATGTCCTGAATGATAGTTAAAAGTTCGAAGCTGCCCGGCGATTAATTAATCTTGTGTTGTAAGTAAGCATAGTCGTATGAGCCATCTGGTGGCATATCTTGCACTAAATGTAGCTTATTTTCCTTAGCTTTATTAGCTCCTGCAGTGCTTCTGCTAACATGCAGTTGGTTTTGGAAAGTACTGCATTCCCGAAGGCCATTTATTGAGGCGCCCTGTCGGTGCCACTGTCCAGCCAGGGTGAGGAGAAATATTGTGAAAGGTTGATAGTTTCAGTACTTCATGATGGGATTTTTGGAATTTTTTTCTTCGTGTTTCCGTCGAAAAGGATATGCTATGTAATGCACGCCGTACGGGCTTTATGCCTTGCCCTTCAACCTAAAATAATCCACCTACGTTATTATTTTGTTTCCAACATAACTGAATCTCTGTGCATCGCTGCTGTTCATTTCGGTGCCTGACAAAATTTTTTCGTAATTTGCAGCAGTATTCCTATGATTTCCATTCCTTGCTAATTGTTTGGGCCAATCTGCACAAACAAACAAATTAAGTCCATCTCAGGTCAACTATCAGGAGTGTTGCAGGGGATCACGGCATTGCTGTATCCGGGCTCCATTCCCATTATCCCACCTCTGCACCGACCTTCGGCACAGTCAGACGCGGACGAGTGGTCACCGGAGACGCGGACGTGTGCTGCCTTCCTCCAACACCAACAGTCAGCCAGTGCTCGGTCGTGTGCCAGTGTGGCCACGCTGAATGCTCAGTTGATGGTACTTGTGCGCCTGCCTTCTGTCCGTAAGTCTGTTCTGTGTGCTAGGGCCCTGGCAAACCGAAGAAAGTTGGACCGGTTCCGACCGCCTGCAGACGGAAGCAGTGCTCCAAAAGGACCTTTGTCTGCGCCAGTTCCACCTCTCTCGCCCACAAGCGACGACCGTCTCCGCTCCTGCTCGCACCTAAGGCACCGGCCGGCTCTGTTGCTCATCCCAATCTTCTGCGCACCAAGCCTAACGGTAGAACTAACTAGTGCACGTTGTCTGTGGCTAGAGCTATACAGTGCTATTCAGAGCACAGAAAGCGAGGCAATCGGCCTTATTCGTATCACGATGTTATGCCAGACATGCACAGAGTGCCTCATCCAGTGGCCTACACAGGGTTGGGCACTTTGCCCAGACGTTGGTTGTCCTCCAGACCGGTCGCTTGCACCTCACGGCCTCACTCTTACCACGACCCAACCAGTCCCACTTGCAAAGATCTGCCCGTCACCCCCACTAGACGCTCCTTCGGATTCTTTGCCCACCAGCCCTCCACCAGCTCTCTCAACAGCAAGTAATTGACTGATTCTCTTTAGTCGGCTTCGGCTGACTAGGGCCCCACCGGAATTCCGGTCCGCTCTGGTACGGATTTTTCGTTTGTTTGCATTTGCGTTGAAATGTAATGTTGACTAAGTAAGCTAAACTTTGGAAGATATGCGATGAAATCCTGCGAATTTTGAGTGCTAAAGGTTGGTGCAAACTTGACCCGTCAAACCGTTTGAAATTTGGGAATATCTGCTAAGCTGTGGGAAATTTTGTGTAAGTTTCATCCATGGAGAATGCTGCTGGCTTTAGAAAAGCTGTTTTCCTGAATTGCTTATTAAAAACCGATGTTCAGGAAATTTTGCACTTTCTTTTCTCAATACGGACTCAAATTTGATGCATAAAATTTTAACAGACAAAATTCCCTACATTTTAGCTGACATTCATTGAGGTTATTTGCTTAAGATTTATGTTTATTTTCCGAAAGGAAAGTTTTATTTTCGTTCACTGTCTTTAGGGTTAGACAGTAGTACCCAATTTAAGATATTCCTTAATTTCCCAGGATTAGGCCAAATCTGGCCTGGTGCACCAATCTTTAACACCCAAAACATCTTTCCCAGGATTATACACCGCATATCTTCCAAAGTTCAGCTTCTTTGGTCGATATTTGAATGCACCTGTAAGCTATAGGCTTTGTAATTACCAATTTCAAATATTCTTCAATTTCTCAGGATTCGGTCAAGCCTGGAGCAACAAACTTTAACAACCAAAATTTCTTGAATTTTGGCATATATATTGTTCTAAATTTCAGCTTATTTGGTGAACATTTGCGTTTAAATGTCAGCAAAATGAATGTCATATTTTTGGCACTCAGTTTATGATTATTAGCCACAAATATTCATTTAACAAGTACAATTTACGAGCATCTAACTACAGATACTGATTGGTTTTTCGTCTAATCATTTGCACAGGAAAACAGTATTTTCGGTTAATTTGAGCGGTCCCAAACATTTTTGCAGTGTGCCTGATCCAGTCCGGTTCCGGTCCGTTGGAAAATTTCGATCCCTTGCACTCACTACTCGTTGTTTATATGATATGTTAGCGGCTGTAGTTTTCTGAAGCCTAATTTCATTCAGCCTATCAATTCAGCAACAAGAACGTCATTTTTGAAAGAATTTGGTTTATGTTCTGGTGCTCCCGATGAAATTCAGCTGTACGTACTAGCTCTCAGTTTGGACTGTTCAGATTTGGTTCGACTCCGTTGTTGCATGGCAACAGCCCAAACCAATCGGCGTGCTCGCAGCGACGACCCTCTGTCGTATCGGCTCATCACAGTTCCCTGAGAAAAGTTGAAAACAAACTTCCCGAGATGGAAGAGGGTTTGTTTGTGCTTCCCGTTCTTAGGCGAGACCTGGGTGGTTTTGATCGCAGACAGTTCCTTCCTACTGAGCAGGTTTTTTAGAAACAAGCAGTCTGCATTTGCTGCATCTAATCTGAAAGCAGTTGACATTAAATTCAGACCTGTCCCTTACTACCATATAACCTGATTGACATGATTAGGAGCGAGTGGTTCTGTTTCAGAGGAGCTGCGCGTTGTTCTCAAGAAACTGTCGTTGGAAGAGTACTGCGCCGTTTTCGAAGAGCAAGAGGTGGTAGTGACCGAGTTTGGGACTTTGACGTTGGTTCCTTATTTTCAGGTCGACACTGAAACTTTCCTCACCTTAACAGACGCCGATCTACGCGAGCTGGGCATTGATGACGCCAAGTCTCGAAACGAAATACTGGCCGCTGCACGACAGCTTAACAGCAGTCTAAAGACAAAGCACACAACTCTCTACTGACCGGTCTTTGTTGCTTTGTCTGTTGTGCCTTCTCTACCCGTGCGCTGTTTTATGACCGTTTTTAGTGTGTTACAGCAAACTTTGTCTCTTGACCCATTCTTAACCTGAGTAAAAATTCTAAGGACCTGTGCATGTTGTGTTAAGATTTCAGCGAAATTTATTAACGAACACAATAGTTACAGCAAGATGACCTGTGATAGATAAATGGCCCACCCTGTACATTGTGCTAGCCGCAACTGTTGAGTGAAGACGCATACATCACGCATGAAATCATTAATCTCTAATTTAGATTCCATCTATTGTGGTGAGAGTTTATTGCTAGCTATCACTGTTAGGTTAGATTTCTTGTGTGTGCAAATGTCTGTATGTGCGCCTTTTATCGCTCTACGGTGTTCTGGAAAGGTCTCGCTCATAGATGGAGGTTCAGCATCAACAGTAGATGGCTCAACTTCTTGAAGCTTTCCAGAACTCTGCGTCTCAACCTTCTCTGGGGCCCCTCACCAATTCTGAATAACACGTGAACATACATGTAACAGGTTATCCGCCGAAGGGGCAGGGGGTCTGAGCCAAAATTTTGGGAGGGGGATTGGGCACTAAAAGACGCTCAAAAATCGAAAAAAATCGCAATTTTTGGGCTAAAAATGGTCAAAAATCGCTAATTTGGGCTGAAAGACGCTAAAAAGTGCTCTTTTACAGGCGATTTTGGCAATTTTTGTGTCTGAAATTGGAAAACATCGCAAAAATTTGCTCAAAATATTACGTGCCAAGAAAATCGGAGGGGGTCGGAAAAATCGTCTTGAGGGGAGTCTGGGCCTAAATCGGGTGGGGGCAGACCCCAGACCCCCCTGTTACATTGTATGCACGTGAATTACAATAATATTCCTGAAGAACTTAGAGCGCGATGTAATTTACGTAGTCTTCTGAGTCTTTCGAATAAACTACATATACAGTATATGGTACCTGTACATAAACGGCGTTAAGTGCCGACTGTGAAAGGGCCATGAAACCTACTCGATTCGCAGATGACTCCCCGAATTTTGCACGAATTCTGGAATGTTCGAATGATGGCATAGTCGTGAAGGAGATGCGGTCAGACACTTAATGCCGTTTATGGTAGTGGTATCGCTAGCCTAGGTGCCGGCACCAGTACAATATACGGCGTCACGAGTGCCTGACTGCTATAGCGTCGTGCGACAGCTACAACTTTCGGTCAATGTTTCTTTGACCGCCTTCTCCTTAAACTATCTGTGTTTTCAGTCTAAATCAGTAGTTTATTCAGCAGCTAAATGTAAAGGGAAGCAAAAAGTGCGAACAAAAAAGTTTGACGGAGTGTTTGACTTTGTACTGCTTCAGACACCACCCGAACCAGGGGCTGACATGTAGACGCTGCTCTCTCGACTTCTTTGTCCTGAAGAGCGACCGGAGGACTGTTGCTCTGGTCCGCGACTCGAGTATCCGCCACCTCCACCCGACCCACTCATGTAGATGCTTCTGGGCGACCCACCACCACCCTCGCCTGCACCTCCACTCGGAACTGACATATAAACACTGGTTTCCTGGCCCCTTCGCCTTCTCTCCGACGACCGCCCTCCTGACGCTTGTTCTGCACCGGGACCTGGGGCTCCTGCGCCCGCACTCGGTGCGCCCATGTACAGGCTCCTCGCCCCTCCGCCTCCACTCTCGCCGGCACTCGGAGCTCCCATATACACGCTGCTTTCCCGGCCTCTCCCTCGTCTGTCCGACGGTGCTGTCTCTCTGTCGACCGGGGCCTCTGCTGGTGCACTGTAACTCTGCATGGTGCAACCAGTTCCCACCGACGGTGCTGCCATGTACGTACTTCTGGCCCCGCCGCCATCACCTGCACTGGGAGGAGCCATGTAGACACTTGCTTCTTGACGCCTTCTTCTTGGTTGGGCTTCTGCTGCGGCTGCTGAGCCCGGAACACCCATGTACATGCTTCTTTGCCCAACCCCTCCTCCGCCACCACTCAGAATTGCACTGGGACTTGCCATGTAAACGCTGGCCTCTTGACTGCGTCTGGTAGGTGCCTCCGACACAACACCACTTGGCTCCACTTGCACATCGCACGGAGGACACCCGCTTTTATGACACGAACACCGACACCTCGCACTGGCACCCTCGTCCGCACTGGGGCCGAGTGCAGGCGGCGGACCGCTGTCGCCCACCGGTAACGACGACTCCTTCACACCTCCGGCCGCCAGGTACACACTAGTCATCGCACTACATACAAAAAACAATGAAAACACAAACGCTCATTGCTTCTTATTCACTCAGACTCAGTATTGCAGCCAGCAGCATTGAAAGCCGTACTGTATGCTCTAAATATGCGGATCACACGGTCACAACTACGTACTACACTACGACAGTCAGAGAGACTAAGCCATAGAGGAATCGGTTCCTTTTATGGCTTACCTCTCCCACTATGGCTATGATGTTCCATCGATGGCTAATGAACGCCTACTTAGCCATACATGGCTACTTAGCCCTCTATGGCTACTTAGCCTTCTATGGCTACCACTCTTCCACAGCATAGCCAACTATGGCTACATAGCCATCTATGGCTACGTAGCCATAGATGGCTAAAAAGGCGGCGCCTCCTCGAGTTTAGCCATAGATGGCTACATAGCCATAGATGGCTATGCATCATCATAGCCATCTATGGCTACGTAGCCATCTATGGCTAAAAAGGCGGGGCCTCCTCGAGTTTAGCCATAGATGGCTACATAGCCATAGATGGCTACGCATCAACATAGCCATCTATGGCCATGTAGCCATCTATGGCTAAATGTGCGCGGACCCTGTCTTTGTAGCCATAGATGGCTACATAGCCATAGATGGCTATGTTGATACGTTTTTGCTGAAAGTTGGGCGGGGCCTGCCTTTGTAGTCATAGGCTACCTATGGCTAAAATGGCTACACTACCTTCTATGGCTAAGATGGCCCCTCTATGGCTATGTAGCCATCTATGGCTACGTAGCCTTCTATGGCTAAAAACGATGGGGCCATTTTAGCCAAGAGCAACAGATTCTATTCGGCCGCATTGACTTCATGTTCTTCAATCGTCGGATGCCTGTCTCAGCGCAGCAAGGCTTGACTAAGAGACGAAGTACATAGAGAATCTTAGTTGGTGTTCAAAAAAGGAAAGTCAATTTTCTCAAAAACCTACCTCTCAAATCTTGAATATTTTATGCCAAAATGTAGCTCTTGAATAGCGCTACGAAATTCTAGAATAAAAAAATATGTCTAGGGGGGTTCCAGTCGATCTGGGGGGCTCCAAAGGGGGGGGGTGAAAAAAAATTTTTTCATTGCAGAAATTTCATTGCGCCATGTACGTGGCAATGCTGTCCACAATTTTTTCACTGCTTCCTGTCTATAGCCAAGGCTGGATACTTAGCCATCACTTCCGGATAATCCATAAATAAACACTGATCTCCTAGCAAGTGTCTTACTCTGGTAATTCCATTTTCTTTCAAATTAGTATTAAAGTACATACGCTTAGGCTGTCCTAACTTAACATCCTTATTGTTGAAAGAAAATGCTTATAATCAGACGAACTTAACTAATCTTTTGTCTTAAAAATTGCTCCTTCTCAGAATTGCAACGTTCTTGTAGATGACAACGAGGCAAAAACAGTCCGATTTATTGTTTTGATAATTAGTAGCGCACTAACACTTTCACAAATAATAACAAGGAGATTTGCCGAGTTCCGCCATCACAATTTCAAAATAGATTTTCGGTGATAATAAACAAAGAATCGGCGCGGATCAGACATGCGCAGTTAGTAGGGAGAAGAGAAGATAAACAGAAAGCAGGTTGTAGCTGAGCCGAACGAGTTGATCTAAGAGGTCCAGTTGGTGTAGATGGGCTGTCGCTTGAGGATGGCTTCTCTGCAAATGTGGCAGTGGGAGAGGGTGGCGGCAGCGCCGCACTGGTCGCAGGCCATGTGACCGCAGTTGAAAACGAGCGACAGCCGTCTGTCCATGCAAATGACGCAGGTGACGGCGCTCTCCAGCTCCTCCATCTTCTGCAACATCTCTCTGCAGACTCTCTGCGACTCCTGCACGCCAAGCACCATCTCGTTGCCGTCTGCAACAGAATGTCTGTCCACAGCACCACAACACCGCCGACCCACCTCTGTCCACACAGTAGTCGACCTTAGCCAGACACTGCTGACAGCGCTTGACCGGCACCTTCTGCACACACACCGCACACATGGTGCTGTGCCCGCACGGAACGAAACGAACCTCTGCCGCAGCCTCGTTGCAAAACCCAATGGTGCACACCTGTCCGCCGGGCACAAAGTCCACCCTGCAAATACCCATGCATACTGCCTCACTATTGACTGCACCGCACGCACTGTGAGAAAGCGCGTCCCAAGCAGGTCCAGAGTGAGTTCAATTTGGCATTGGAAAACATGTCGACCGGAGACTGTCCCAACCGATTCTCGAGTACCATAGACGCTCCGCCTTGCAGCAAATAACACACGGCAGCCAACTGAGGCCAGTGATCGCACACACGCGCTATCTTCTCGTGATCCTAAACAGACTACGTACAGTACGTAGAAAAGCGTAGAAGGCGTACAAAAGTTTGAGGGGTCAAGCCGGAGAGCTGGGAGAGGAGTTGGAGGGTGGGCAAGGTTTTGATCTGCACCACTCGGTCGTTGAACGTGGCCACGGCCAAGTGCAGCGGAGTGTCGCCGTGAGTGTCGGTCTTGCTGAGGTCGACGCCCGCCTCTATCAGCGCCTTCACCACCCACAGCTTCTCGGCACCGAAGCCGCGCTGACTGTCTGACACAGCGGCCCAGTGCAGTGCGTTTCTGCCGTCGTTCGAGCAGACGTTCAGTTCGGTGGCCATCTTCAGAATGCCCTCCACAATCTTTGCGTGTCCGTTCAGAGCAGCCAAGTGCAGAATGGAGAGTCCGTCCGGCTTCGGCAGACTGACCAGCTGCGGCCGCTTGCCCAACATCTGCTCAATGGCCCTAAACACAACTACTGCCGTCGTCTCAGGCTACGTGCCGATAAATCCTATGCATATATTTCAAAGCTTTCCGCAAAAATCTCCGTAAAACTTAAGTGAAGTAAATTTGAGGCAATCGAAAGAGCGAAAGTAAAACAGCAATCTCAACTTTAAAACCGGCCACGTAGAAACTTTAAAACTGGCGCGAAAAGCTGCAGTGGTACCTGCAATTTCCTATCATGGCAGCCACATGCACCGGCACGAATCCGGCCCGATTGGCGCTGCAACACTCTATCGTGGGACAGTTGAGCAGAACGTCGACGAGAGTGTCGAGACGCAGCTGGACGGCCTTGTGCAACGGCGTGTCGCCGCGCAGATCCTGCAAGACACGTGGAACGGTATAGTTGTCTGTGTGGCGTCCAGTAGGTACCTGGGCGTTTACGTCTATGTCGCTTTTGTTGAGCAGCAGTTGCAGACAACACACACTGGCGGCGCTGACGGCACAGTGCAACGGGGTCTCGCCCAAACCATTCTTTATGTTGACGTCGGTGGCCCAAATCAGCAGAGTCTTCAGTGAGTCTTCGTGGGCTCTCAAAAGAACGGAACGTACACAGTACAGGCGCCAGACACTGTACAGTACCTCAAGACGGCCAGATGCAACGGCGTGTTTCCGTCGGTGGGGTGGCGGTTGTCCCAGCGAGCCCCAGCCAACAGCAGCAAAGAGCAGATTCTGTGTTGTCCGTTGTGAGCAGCGATCATAAGAGCGGTGTGTCTATCGTCATCCGGCAGAGCCACATCCACCTGTAACCAACCCCTGCAGGAAGACAACACGCACACTACTTACATGTTCAGAGTAGTGGTGCACAAAGTCGAGTATAAACTTTTCGTCTCCCTCTTTGGCAGCAGCAGCCAGTCGCTCTATGTGCTCGACAGAAATCGGCTTGACCTGGCCGAACAAGACACGGTCGATGGAGTCGTTGGGACTGGCTCCGTACTGACTGTCGCGGCAGATGCATCTGTCCGAGTAGACCGGCACCAGAAACTCCTGACCGACTGAGTCTGGAAGCCGCTTGTCCACTGCCACGAACGCAATCGCTCCGCCTCCGCCCGGCACAGTGACTGTAGCTACTCGGTCGCACAACTAAACAAACACTGACCGGTCAGAGTCGCTACACACAACACTCACTTTCTTCGTGTTCACTCCCGCAGCCGCCATCCTGTCTGGTTTGCCCCGCACGATCACGTGGTCGCCGGAGGCGAAGAAGAGCTCCGGACAAGCGACCAAGGCTGCCGGCACTAGAGTCCATTTGACTTGAACCAGCCATCTGTCCAGCTGAGTGACCGAGGGCAGTTGACTGTGCAGCGATGGGTTCTGCTTTTCGTAGAAACTCACTCGAATGTGCCCTCCTTCCGTGAACCGCTCGATCACACCCACTTTGCCGATGA